>JAMAJQ010000019.1:0-12492 GCA_023628975.1 Wickerhamiella pararugosa | reverse complement strand
TCCTAATCAAGTAATATACAACATAGGAATGGTGAATGCCAGTAGAGTGGGATATGCAAGAGTAACCACGGTGAAAGATTGATATTGAGGTTTGCAAAAGCGACAAGCTCTGTATGATCTGCAGAAGCCAGCGTCTCTAATACACCGTGCAATAGGTTTGGCTCTAGCAAGTGATCTATAACCAGCTGTAAGCAAGCCAAAAAGAGATACAAAAAGACCAATAAACGTGATTATACTGTGTTTTTACTTCTCTCATCTAGCCAATTGACGTTTAAGGGTGCGCAATTAGGCATTCATGTCTTCGCCGCTTCAGCTTTTATACTCACTGTCAAGGAACCATCATGGTGTAATAGGCAGTGGCCTCACACGAGAAGCACTCTGTCAGTGCCATAAAGGGTAGTTCAAAGATTATAGGTGCGTACAAGTGGCCTAGTAGCGATATCCTTATCAACTCTGCTACATATAACTAAACAGGGCATCTATAGGTGTACGATACGCCTATCAGGGCTCTTACATGCGGTATATAATATATTCACGCTGTTTTTGGCAACTATAGCTGTATATACATCTCCTAGGCCAGCGAATCTTGAAACTTGTACATAAGCTGCCTAACCCGCATTTATTCGACCTGCTGTTCTAGTCTTTATGCAGGCAGTTCCGTGAAATCTTGAAGCCGAGGCCCGTCGCAGTTATACCGGGGGATATTTCGTACTTGTGCAATTTCAGCGTACTTTTCCATGAACTCTTTCTGCTGTCAGAGTGTGTATATTCAATCAACTAATTATAGTGATCGAAATGCAACCGTACTTGCACTTATCTGTTCTATTTAGAGCTGACTGATACGGAAAAGATCTGAAATCTCACTACGCTGTCGCCAGCATGATCGTAAGTATTGCTGGAAGAGCTCATAACAAGCTTGGTGGAAGGGAGCTTTCCTTTACCCGTGCCTTCCTCTGTCTTAAGTCTATTCTCTTCCTATAATCCCTAGTTATACATATCTTTCAATAGTAAGATCTCCTAAATCATTCATCCACTCCATCAGTTGTGTACAAGCAGTGAATTTTAAAGACGATTGACTACTCTTTGGGGATCTGTCTAGATACACTTTGTCGAAGCAATTCATTTTCCCATCATAATTGCGGTTCCATGGTCTAATACTGCACTCGAGACTGTAGAGGTATGCCTCCACGCCCTGTCGCCTCGGTGCACATCTATATAGAATTGAAATCAGCGGGTTGTTGAACTTGTACAAGCCGACTTAGTATCACCGAGAGTACTGAATGTGAAGAAGAGTGACATATGAGTGAAAGAGGAGGAAATCAATATCGTGGGAAAATGAGATAGCCTCATTTACCATATGGATGCATTGATAACTTTCAAAGCAAAACGTACTCCCATCACACAATATGGCAAAATATAACTGCATTATCTACACTTTGAAAACGAGGCACGTTCTCGTAGTGATTTGCGGCACTACGAATTCTACCTTGATGCCTGAGTTATCTGGGGCACGCAGCAATTCTACAAGGCCAATACGGGGACTATATGCTGCCTCATATGAGGTTATTCATGTTCTTTTATAATTTTTATACTATATACCTATGTTACCAACTATCCTGCGAAGCGTCGAAAGGACTGTCGTATATCCTGATCATAGGGGAATCAGGTGCTGAGTGTTTCTCATCTGTTCATGTTTCCAGTAGTCCTCGCAATGGATGCGGTTTGAACCACCGATATTGATCGATCCGGTTAACAAGCGTGAGCATATTGAACTAGGGAAGAATAAACCGGGCCCTGGCCTATTCTTCCCACCTCGCACAATACGTCCTGGATGGCAGGCGGTTACGGATTAACGAGCCATAACCACAACAAAAATTTACCCACCATCTCCAGTGCCTTGTAGGGGGATCGATCGGACAAAATATCGGATTTCGGAATACGTGAGAGTGAGAAACGGGAGGTCTCAGCTAAAGTTGTTCGAAGTGAGTTTGCTTCAAACTACGACAATAATGCTTGGGATGGTGTCCTTTCAGGATGGTTTTGAGCACTGCTCTTTTGTAACCAGAAGTGACAACTTCGCCAGGAATAGTGCGACCATCTTCCATAACGATGGGGTAACGCGAGAAAGAAGCTTTGAGCTTGCCCATAAACCCAGAGGGCTGGACTTTTCCAGGCTCATAGCGACTTTCCTTCGACATCTTGGTAGGACGGCTCCCAATTTCAAAGTACTTGACTTTGACGAGTTCCTGATCATCTGCGAAAGTAACAGATTTTCTCATACGGGGGAACATGGGAGCATCAGCAGTATCCTGAACAAGAGCCGAGCTAGGTGCTTCAACAAAGGTGGGATTGATGATAACGGGAGTGGATTTGCGAACAAATACCCTGCGAATGGACGGTCTCACTGTAGGGAGAGCCAAGTCGTCGTCAAGGTCGTTCTGAGCCACATCCTCATGCTTGTTGTCCGATGAAAACAAGCTGAACATATCATCAATCGAAGGAATATTACTGGTTTGGCACACACCGTCTTCAATTTCACAAGGTCCTACAGCAGGACTAACGGGGGCACAAAAAAGACCAGATTCCTTTTTGGCGTGGAGGGTAACGCCGATCCACAGAATTACAAGTAATTCAGTGGTAAAGAGCACGTAAGAGAAGCAAATAGCAGAATTCATTATTGAACCTTGGCCTGGCTCATTGTTTTATAGGTTGAGCAGTGCTTGAACCTGCCTTTTCGGTACAACATCCTTACCCGCAACATGCTCATAGCTCATCCCTATATATTCCTAATACGGTAAGGCGGAGCATACGAGACCATATCTCACCATTAAGAGCACAAGGTCCTCTAATCATTTGGGCAATGATCTATTAAAACGTTAATCGTAGTTTGAAGAGGAGAAGGCACGCTCCCAGCGTCTGCATGAAACCACAACATTCTCATAGATCATCGGTAAAGGTTCCTAATACGGTAAGGCTGAGCATATGAGGCCAGAACTCACCATCAAGAGCACCGGGTCCTCTGATAATTATGATAATGATATATTAAAACCTCAGTCGCAGTTTGGGGGGTAAAAGCGGCATAGACTCCGGCGACCTTTCACATCTAGTTGATACAACCACACTGATGGGGTAAGCCAGGCTACTGAAGAATCTCTTGCTCTATTCCCCATTGGGTATGATCTTACAGAGGATGAGAATGAGGTGTGAACGCAATGATCCTGATTAAGACTTTTCATTGAATATACGTCATTTCCCGTCTATGTAGTATGCTAGCCTTATTGGATGGCTTTCGAGGATAGCCTCAATGCGGGGTCTTCCAGAAACATTATGTAGGCATATACCACTTTGACCCCTCTCTCTGCTACGTCTTCTTGCTCTGAGGCATCTTCGACAAGAAAGCTCGTAGTGCTCCAGTAATATGTGGGCTGTTGCATAAATTGAGAGTACTTTGTACGTAGCCAATCCTGCTAAGCACCCACTGACCACTTTAATTGCAAGAAGGGGACTTGAAAGAGCCTGAAAATTACCACGTGTGACGTGCATTGACTCAAACCTGTAGAACTGGGGCACCCATCAGCAAAAAATCGATAGACTAAATTATAGCTTAATAAATGCTGCACAAGCATGCTAGGCGAGGATCTATTGAGCAGAGTTCTCAGTTACAAGTGACCTATCCCTCGTGCTTAGTGGCATCGTCAGTCAACATGGGTAAAAAGTGGCATACTTTGTTACAGAACCACAAAATGTAGATCTTTATACCATTGTACGAATGACTTCAAGGTACAACGGCTTCAAACTCATGAAGTTGCTCCTCAAAGCCATGATACAGTTTACTCAATCCTGTTGTGGTTGTCTCTGGCTGGTTGCCCACAAAAATAGGTTTCTGCAATGTGCTTGCGCTCATTCCAACTCTAAACAGTCATGCTATCTCCGAGTAGAGTTGAGTATGGGTATAACTCACAGTTATTCATTTGACAGATCAATTTCATCAACTTAATCCGCGTGATGTCCATCGAGGGGATTTGCTGCCTGCGGAGGACCTCCAGCTCAATACTAAATAACATGTTTACGAGCTCATATTGTGTTTTTTCACATAGATTTAGAGTCTTTCTCCATAAAGCCTCTTATTTCCTCTTGGATTGAGTATTCTTCAGCGCAGAGATGCCGACGCTTGAGGTATGAGGTGCCATCAATTCACATTGAGACCCACACGTCTCAGACAATGTAATGTCACTGAGAGCTATCAATGCTGTCACGTTCAGCACCCACAGCTTATCTCTTCATACTGGGTGGGTCCTCCATGAATATAGCTCCAACCAATAACTGACCATTGCACGACATAGTCTGATAACAGAATAACAGTCGTTTAGTCCACATGCCCCGCTCGACTGTGTTGTTATATCTACTATCACCCACAACTTCCTTCAAGCACGAGACTTAAACAGACGAGATATTCATGACACTACTGGACATCGTCAACCCTTATTATGAGCCTTTCTTCAACCTAAAAATCGCTCCTGTAATTAGTATGGCTTCTTGTGGCTTGACACTTTGATCTACCTATCGATGTTAAGAAAGTGTAGCTATACCAACAGTGATCATAAATCCACTCACAGCTCTTACCATCCTTAAATTGCTTAAGGTGACCAGTCAATAAATGAGTGAAATTCGGAACTGAGAATCTCAGCTAGAATTAGTGTCATGAGCTATGCTTTCACCTTTGAGACACCACGCTAACGCTGATAGGCAGTCTTTCAAGTTCTGTATAACCAAGAGCGAACATCAATACTCTCACCCCCCCACATCAGTGTAACAGTACTGCTTCTCATGGTGTCAGAATTTCCTACCACTCCACCTTTGATGTCAACTCGCTTGTTCAGGATCTCATTTTGTCTTCTTAGTCTCACATTCAAATGTGTATAGTCAAAGGCTTGAATCACGCCAAGTTGTATCTCTCCAACAGTGCTAACGTCGCTACGAGTAAGCTACCCTTCTCCGACAACGGACTCCGTGCTCTGCAATGACTCTCATATGAATCCAGATTAAATCAGGAGAGGTATATATAGATCTCCATACCTTCAGGCCCATGCTGATGGAACAGTCTTGTCTCCGACTGGTCGAGGATCTTTCCATAGATACGAACTGAGTTTCCGATCTCCACGTCTTCTCAAAATCAACAATCTCGGTCGACGAGACCTTGAGACTTCACTTTTGCAGCTCATCAAATCGTTCATGGTATGGAGTACTCTTGAGGCTCCACGAGATACTGTTTATCATTAGTGAAAACCTTTTCAAACAAGGGAATCGTTCAGATACAATAGCAACTGCGTGAGGAGTAACAATTTGTTGCACAAAACACCAAGACTATGACCGATGGATTGAAGAAGGGTATATGTATAGTGACAATCGCCATCAGACTACACATTGGTCGTGATTCTCACTCTTGGGAATGCCATGCCGAAGAGATGGACAATCTCACGAGATCTTTGGATCAATTGTGAACAACACAACCTCTCATCCCCTCCATTATATCAGTTGCAGTGCTAGTGCCTCAAATAGCATTTATCTTCTGGTTTCCTTTATGCTTTTTGTTCTTATCAAAGGTTCAAGGCATTTGAATAGGATAGTCATATCAAGCTGTATATCTCAAGCTTGAGGACGGCCCTGCAAGCAAACGCACGCACTTCATGGTCATACCACAAATGAGGTTTACCATGCTTTCTAGTCCTACAAATTCACTCGATCATAAAATAATGACGGTATCGGATACCCGAAGCTAACGCGAAGCTCTAGGTGATGGTGAGTGTACCAAGAGTAGTTGTCACACTTGACTCTCAAAGTATGGCCAATGAAACAGAGCGACGAGCAGAATTTTTATATCAAGAATCCTAGTTGGATATGATGTTAGTCGTGATGCTTCTCCGTTGAAGATGCTGTAATTGCGAACAAAAGGGGGACACAGGTTCGCTGGTTCTAACGCGAACATCGACTTACCTTTATTTGCCTGTGTTCGATCAACTGCAGTGGTAGTGCCCCCCATGGAACTTGTTTATGATTCGTTTTCATTCACGCTTTATCGTGACTATGCACAGTAATGCTATTTGAACTCATCCCTCGTTGAGATGGCCTTTAAAGTCAACAAGCTCACTTTATATATGGACATACAACCAGCGAGGCCGACTAGCTTTCCTCTCTTACGAGTATTTGGCACAAATACCGAGTCATGACTGCACACTTGTGTAATGCTAATCAGCAGGTGAAATGAGACTCCGTTGAGTCTCTATTATATGTAACGCGTACCATTATTTCAGGTAAGCTAGAATTTTTGAGCCAGCGTCAAGGGACAATGAGATCCTCCACCGTTGAAGATGCCGTGCCTGAGAAGGCGGACAGTCTTACGGGTTCCTCGGTTCTAATGTCACCACCGACTTTTTTGTGTTTGCAGTTCGCCAATTGTAGCGGTCGTGCATTAGGTATACTCTGTGTTGCCCCAATCTTTGGTGGCAGTTTCATGATTCTCTATTGGAGATTTCTTTTGGTCCTCATCACACATTATGGTATGTGAATATATTACTCACATCATGTTGAGAACCTTCCCCGTTGAAGATGGCCCTGCAAGAAAACACGCACACTTTATGGTGATACCATTAACGGGGTTTAGCTTGCTTTCCAGTCATACGGGTTCCTTGGGTCAACCTAGTTTTGAATGTATCCAGTATCCTGCGTGAAGCGATCCTGAAGCTCTAGATGCATCTCGTATCAGTCGCTGCATATATTCCCCTAGTTTTGGTCCAAGCTGGTGAATCTCTTGGAGCCAGCAGCTCAGTTGCACCGTTATTCATCCGTGTATGGTGTTTTCTAATGCAGCGTATCAGGTGCACTGAAAGCAATGATCAATAGCTGTAATTGACATCCTTTCATGTGAGTTGATACTCTGAAAAGCTGTTAATTCTGCCGACATAATTCTTTAACGGGATTCTCAAGATATACTTCTGCAGCTCGTCTATTCTTCTCCTCGACATTCCTAGAGTTCAATGGAAGATAGCGCGATGGAGTGACAACATGAATGAGTGAATGAATTTAATCAGGTTGTAAGTGACTGTGTGAAGAAGAACAGTGTGTTACGCTTGACTCTAAGCAAGTAGCAGATGCAATGAGTTGAACGAGCAGAGTTTCTAGATCGAGAATCTCCGGTTGGAGCTGTTGTTAGTCGCGATTCTCCCCCGTCGAAGATGCTGTGCCTAAAGGGGAGCAGTCTTGCGGATCAGTTCTATTGTAAATATCGCTTTGGCGTATATTTTACCTGCATTTTATCAACTGCAGTGGTAGTGCCCCGCACGGCTCTTATTTTCTGTTCTTGATCCGTCTTCACTCACGCGTTGTCATGATTATGCACAGTCATGTTATTTGAATTCGTCTCTCGTTGGAACAACCTTAAAGTCAACACGCTCACTTTATGTACGGAGTACCATAAGTGGGGTAGGCTAGGTTTCCAGTATTACGAGTGAATCGGACGAAGACCGAGTCACGACTGCACACTGCATTGTGTAATCCTAATACGCTAGGTGAAAATGAGACTCTGTTGAGTCTCCATAGAGTTCTCATACCATTGATTCAAGCCGGCTAAAATGTTTGAGCCAGTGCAAAAGACATTAAGATCCTCCACCTTCTCAGGCACGGCATCTTCAAAGGTGGACAGTCTTACGGGTTCCTCGGTTCTAATGGCATCACCGACTTTCTTGTGTTTGCAGTACGCCAATTGTAGCGGTCGTGCATTAGATATATTCCGTTTTACCCCAATCTTTGGTGGCAGTTTTATGATTCTCTATTAAAGAGTTCCTTTAGTCTCACCACACATTGTGATATAGGAATACATCCACATCAAGTTGAGAACCTTCCTCTTTGAGGATGGCCTGCAAGAAAACGTGCACACTTTATGGTGATACCATTAGCGGGGTTTAGCTTGCTTTCCAGTCATACGGGTTCCTTGGGTCAACCTGGTCATGATGTATCCTGTATACTGGGTGAACCTAGCGATTATTTTGCGATTCTTGATGCGTTACTTCTGCAGCTCGTCAATCCTCCGTGGTCTCGAACATTCCTAGAGTGATGGGAGATAGCGCGACATAGTGTCAACACTGACGAATAATGAATTCAATCAGGTTGTAAGAGTAACTGTGTGAAGAAGAACAGCTATCGCGCTTGACTCTAAGATGTTAGCCAATACTATGGACTGAACAAGGAGAATTTGTAGGTCGAGAATCCCAGGTGGGAATGATGTTCATCATGATCCTTCCCCGCTGAATATGCCGTGCCTGAGAAGGTGAGCAGTCTTACAGGTTCTTTGGTTCTATTGTAAACACCGGATTTTCTTATTTTTCCTGCGCTTATCAACTGCAGTGGTAGTGCCCCGCACGGCACTTGTTTTCTGTTTTTGATTTGTTTTCATTCACGCGTTGTCATGATTATGCACAGTCACGTTATTTGAATTCGTCTCTCGTTGGAGTAGCCTTGAAAGTCAACACGCTCACTTTATGTACGGAGTACCATCTGTGGGGTCGGCTAGGTTTCCAGTATTACGAGTGAATCGGACGAAGACCGAGTCACGACTGCACACTGCATTTTTGTGTCATGCAAAGCAGCAGATCAAAGCAAAACTCAACTGAGTCTCGATAGACAGCCCATACCATTAATTTAGGTCGGCTAAAATGTTTGAGCCAGTGCAAAAGACATCAAGATCCTCCACCGTTGAAGATGCCGTGCCTGAGAAGGTAGGCGGTCTTGCGGTTCTTCGGTTCTAATATCATCACTGACTTTCTTGTGTTTGCAGTACGCCAATTGTAGCGGTCGTGCATTAGATATATTCCGTTTTGCCCCAATCTTTGGTGGCAGTTTCATGATTCTCTATTAGAGAGTTCCTATAGTCTCACCACACATTGTGATATAGGAATACGTCCACATCAAGCTGAGAACCTTCCTCGTTGAAGATGGCCCTGCAAGAAAACGCGCACACTATGGTGATACCATTAGCGGGGTTTAGCTTGCTTTCCAGTCTTACGAGTTCATTGGATCAACCTGATTATGACTGTATTCTGTATCCTGAGTGACTCGAGCGCTTTTCAGCGATTCTTGATACATTAATCCTGCAGCTCTTCAACCCTTCATGGTCGTTAACATCCCTAGAGTAATGGAAGATAGCGCGACATAGTGACAACACTGACGAATGAATTGTTCAATCAGGTTGCAAGAGTGACTGTGTGAAGGAGAACAGTTTGTTACGCTTGACTTTAAGAACGTCGCAGATAGAATGGAATAATGAGCAGAGTGTATAGATCGAGAGTTCCAGTTGAGGCTGATGTTAGCCGTGATTCTCCCCCGTTGAAGATGCTTGCCTAAGAAGGTGAGCAGTCTTACGGTTCGGTTCGGATGTAGACATCTTGTTGCCGTATGTTCTTCCTGCATTTATTGATTGCAGTGGTAGTGCTTCTCATGGCACTTGGGTTTTGTTTTTGATTCGGTTTCATTCAAAGTTTATCGTGATCATGCACAGTCATGTTATTTGAATTCGTCTCTCGTTGGAACAACCTTGAAAGTCAACACGCTCACTTTGTGTACGGAGTACCATCTGTGGGGTCGGCTAGGTTTCCAGTATTACGAGTGAATCGGACGAAGACCGAGTCACGACTGCACGCTGCATTTTTGTGTCATGCAAAGCAGCAGATCAAAGCAAAACTCAACTGAGTCTCGATTGACAGCCCATACCATTAATTTAGGTCGGCTAAATTGCTTTTGTCCGTGTAAAGGACATCAAGATCCTCCACCGTTGAAGATGCCATGCCTGAGAAGGTGGACAGTCTTACGGGTTCCTCGGTTCTAATGTCATCACCGACTTTCTTGTGTTTGCAGCACGCCAATTGTAGCGGTCGTGCATTACATGTATTGTGTTTTGCCTCAGTTTTTGGGGGCAGTTTCATGATTCTTTATTAAAGAGTTCCTTTGGTCTCACCACACATTGTGGTATAAGAATACAGCCACATCAAGTTGAGAACCTTCCTCGTCGAAGATGGCCCTGCAAGAAAACACGCACACTTCATGGTGATACCATAATGGGGTTTAGCTTGCTTTCCAGTCTTACGAGTTCATTGTGTCAACCTGATTATGACTGTATCCTCTATCCTGAGTGACTCGAAGGCGGTCTAGGGATTTTCGATGCATTGCTTCTGCAGCTCGTCAATTCTCCATGGTTTCAAACATTCCTAGAGTAAATGGAAGATAGCACGACATAGTGTCAACACTGATGAATGATGAATGCAATCAGGTTGTAAAGGTGACTGTATGAAGAAGAACAGCTGTCACACTTAACTCTAAAATGTTAGCCAACATTATGGACTGAACAAGGAGAATTTGTAGGTCGAGAATCCCAGATGGAGACGATGTATCGTGATCCTCCCTCGTTGAAGATGCTGTGCCTGAGAAGGTGAGCAGTCTCTCGAGTTCTTCAAATCAAGGGTAAACATCAAACCTCCGTTTTACTGCATTATACTAAATGCAGCGATAGTACTTCTAGTGGCACTAGGTATTTTAAATTTCTTTGAAACTTAGTTCACTCTTTCGTGACTTTGATTTTTTTTCTTTTTCTTTTTCTTCTTTTGTCTTTTCTTCTGTCTTTTCTTTTTCTTTTTCTTTTTTTTTTTTTTTGTCTTTTGTCTTTTTCTTTTGTCTGTTGTCTTTTGTCTTTTTCTTCTTCTTTTTCTTTTGTCTTTTGTCTTTTTTATTCTTTTCTTTTTTCTTTTCACATGCTCAATATGGAGATAGTACAATGCGTGGATGGTATTACTTTGTATTCTTCCCCCCGTTAAAGATGGCCCTGAAAGTCAACATAATCGCTTGATGGATTTACCACCAGCCAGTTCGACTAGCTTTCCGGCCTTACGAGTTCGCTAGAATCAAAGACAAAGATAACTTCCATTCAGCATCAAGTACGCAGCCCGAGTGGCTTGAGTGGTTCTCTATGTAATGATATCCAAGGAGGTTTCCTCCAGTAAGTCCATTTATCGTAGCTGCTCTGTGTTCCAGTATCAGAGACTTTTTGAGCATACCCAGATAAGACTTTGTTCCATGGTATACACGTTACAAGCACACTATTTTATACTTGAGCATGTGCCATACCTGCCATTTTAGGTATTGTCTTGCTTTGTTCGAATCTTGCATTATCCACCCTGGACCTGCCTCATGTAGTAACAATAAAATCCAATAATTATGCACTGGTGATGGAAATATTGTAACTGTGAGAGGCTTTAAGTTGGATAACTAGTCAACTGAACAATGCCTGGTATCTTTATGTCGGTCATGAGGTGGAATTCGCACCCTTACAGGAAGGTAGTATAATCTCACGCAAGATAAAATGCATGGAAAGTCGTTCTGGCTCCGATCATGGGATAGAAGACAGCCTGGCTAGCATGCGATTTCTTCATATCACTTCTATGATTTGTTCTGCCTGTATGCCACAGGCAGTGTTACGCTCATCTAGAAAAGAACGTATGCTTTAACCCCATTGGGAGTATCGTANCTCCGATCATGGGAATAGAAGACAGCCTGGCTAGCATGCGATTTCTTCGTATCACCTCTATGATTTATTCTGCCTGTATGCCACAGGCAGTGTTACGCTCATCTAGAAAAGAACGTATGCTTTAACCCCATTGGGAGTATCGTATGCACTCGCTGTCTGTTATACCCTTATTAGGCAAGCCGAGTGCATGCAGTGCTAGCTCCGCGTTCGCAGCTCAGTACATGCATAATTCCGAATAGCACCACATTCGGAGCTCAGTACATGCCTTATTCGGAATGGCAGCAGCGTACATGCCCAGATACGGAACAGTACAGCGTGTTCTCTCTCAATGCGCTCATCATTTATAATTATTGAAATTTAATAATTCCTTGATTATTCTCCAATTTCTGACTCTTCTTTTGATAATACTCAAGACTATTAAATTATTTTCTCAGGTAACACATTACTCTTTATGGGGCATGTATAGTATAGATCTCGGTAGATCGAGATCCGACTAACCCTGAGAAGCTCCTGTACAAAGTGGTATAAAGTAAACCCGTAGGTAAGGTTCAGCATTAGAAAATGATCTTCAAGATAATGTTTTTACTAGTTGCACGCTTTGTCCTTCTGTCGGATTATCGTGGGATTTGCTTAACGACTGCGTTGTTTTGCTACCTTCTCACGTTCTTCTGCTTCTACTTGTCAGTAGCACTTGGATTCGTGAGCCCCATTGATTCCGACTGTAAAGCGCCTAGCGAAGAGAGCAGCAGAAAGCATAGGATCATTCGCGCCCGCAAGGGCACCCGTTTCGTGCCTGAGTCTGCTATGACCAGTCACCCCCTGCTTGTTACGGAGACAGAGTCTGTCGAGGCTGTGGCAGTTGAGACCACGCCCGAGGAGGTAGCGCGTATCCCTGGTTGCACCAGCGAGATCGCGCCCATTGA
>JAMAJQ010000018.1:0-16292 GCA_023628975.1 Wickerhamiella pararugosa | reverse complement strand
AATAAAATAGGATATGATTATATATATATATTAGATTATGATATTTTAGGTATACTTTATGAGTAATAATATATGAGAGAGTTATATATTATATGGATAGATAGGATGACCCCCTCTTGGAGAGGGGGTCTCCAAATAAAACACTAATAAAACATAATATGCCACAATTAGTACCATTTTTCTTCTTAAATCAAATCTTCTGAGGTTACTTAATAATATTTATAATAATATATATAAGCTCAAAATTTGTATTACCAAGAATATTATCAATATATTTAAGTCGTTTATTTATAATAAGATTATAATTCAGGAAACTGAAAAAGATAATTTAAAATTATCAATTATATTAATATAATATATTAGTATAGGGCCCCGGGTCCTCCCGGGGACCAATGTCAAATAACATTTACATAATTAATATTTATTATTAATTAGAATTAGATATATAATATTATTGTATTTTATGATAATATTGTAGTATTTTGTAATAAGAATATAAAATAAAGTATAGGTAGTAATTATGAGTTTAAATTATATAATTAAATCACCATTAGAGCAATTTGAGATAAATACTTTTTTAGGTTTATCATCATCAATATTAGATATATCATTTATAAATGTAACATCATTTACATTATATGTATTATTAGTATTAGGAGTATATTATTTTATTAATGTATTTACATTAAAAAATGGTAAATTAGTATCAACTAATTGAAATATATCAGTTGAAGCATTATATTCAACAATACAAAATATGGTAATAAACCAAATAGGACCAAAAGGAACACAATTCTTTCCATTTATATATTCATTATTTGTATTTATATTATTAGCTAATATGATATCAATGATACCATATAACTTTGCAGTTAATAGCCAATTAATATTTGTAGTATCATTAAGTGTAACATTATGAATAGGAGTAACAGTTATGGGATTTGCAAATCATAACTTAGAATATTTTGGATTATTTGTACCATCAGGTTGTTCATTACCATTAGTACCATTATTAGTATTAATAGAAGGTATATCAAACTTAGCTCGTAGTGTAAGTTTAGGATTAAGATTAGGTGCAAACATATTATCAGGTCACTTATTATTAACAATATTATGTGGATTAATATTTGATTTTATGTCATCATCAATAATTTTATTCTTTATAGGTTTCATACCATTAGCAGTAGTATTAGGTATAGTAGCATTAGAATTTGCAATAGCAGCAATACAAGCATATGTATTCTGTATATTAACATGTAGTTATATTAAAGATGCTGTATATTTACACTAATAAGTATTAATAATATATTTATCAAAATATGTTATGATATATTGATTTGATTATTCCAACAATGGCCCGGGCTGTGTCCGGGCCTATAAGATAAATCCTTTTCTCATTACTTTGTTGTTATTATTATATTAATAATTTATGAAGATTGAGATTGGATTCGAGAGTATTAAACGTTATTAATGAATAATATAGATATAATATGGTAGAGATATGTTGAGTAAGGGATGTAGTAATATGACCCCCCCTGTAATCCCCCCCTCTTTATGAGGGGGGGATATTAAGAATAAATAATTTTACTTAAATATCTTTATGAATTATATTGTAATTATTATTTTTAATAATCTTTCTTACCAAAACCCCGATAATATTATTATTATTATTACGATAATTATTAGATTAATTATTATAATTTATATCTTACGAAAAGTATAAATAACTAAAATTATAAAATGTTAACAAAAAATATAAATAGCAATTTATCTAAATTACAAGCTAATCCATTCCATCTCGTTTCACCATCACCATGACCAATTTATACAACATTCTGTTTCTTCGGAGTGTTATTTAACTTAGTTATGGTTTCTCATAATTATTGTAATATGCATTGAATTATATTATGAAATATAATAACATTAGTATATGCAGGATTATTATGAGGTAGAGATATAATAGCAGAAGCAACTTATTTAGGTGAGCATACATTAAAAATAAGAGATGGTTTATATACAGGTTACTTATTATTCTTAGTAACTGAATTAATGGCATTCGTTGGAGTGTTCTGAGCATATTTCCATTCAGCATTATCACCAACAATAGAATTAGGTGAGATGTGACCACCATTAGGTATAACAGCAATACAAGCTACAGATTTACCATTATTAAATACATTAATATTATTAGCTAGTGGTGCAACTGTAACATATAGTCATCATGGTTTAATAGCTAAAAGCTGAACAGCTAGTGTTTATGGATTATTATTTACAATAATCTTAGGTGTATTATTCGTATTATGCCAAGGTATCGAGTATACATATTGTACTTATACAATAGCAGATAGTGTTTATGGATCTAGCTTCTTCTTCTTAACTGGTTTACATGGATTACATTTAATTGGTGGTACATTCTTCTTAACTTTAAGTTTCTATCGTTTAATTAGATTACAAATGACTAATACTCACCACATTGGCTTCGAGACAACCATTCTATTATGACATTTCTTAGATGTTGTATGATTATTCTTATATATAATTTGTTATTATTGAGGTACATAATAAAATAATAAAACTCACTCTAACACTTAATAATAAATTATTATTACATTATAATCATTAATATTTTAAAGCAATATATATTTATATAATTATTCAACTATTTATTATTGTTTTGCAATAGATATACCCCATCAGGCTTGATGGGGTAAATTGTTATACATTATTAATAGGTACTAAAATATAAGTAATATTAATAATGAAATATGAAATGAATAATAAGATAAATAAAAGATATAATTGAGGATTATAATATTAAATATTGTTGTAAAGGTGTAAGTATATCACAATATATTATATATTTGTATATGATATATTAAATGATAAGAGACCTAAGTAGGAAACTACGTATTGTACAACTTAGTGAACTGAATCATCAAAGTAACTATAGGAAAATAAAAGAATAAACAAGAATATTAGGAGTAGCGGTGAGCGAAACTAATAGAGTTTGAGAGTAAAATGTATAAAAATGTTTTAAGATAGTTAAACTATGACTAAAACTAAATACAATATTTAAATAATAAGTACTGTGAAGGAAAATATGAATCAGTTAATATCGATAGCATAGTTTGATAAATTATAATAATTTATTGACCTAGTACCTTTTGTATAATGGGTGAGCAAGTTTAAGATAATAGCAAGATTGTAGAAATATGATCATAAAGAAATTGTATTAGAGTTATTATTTTGAGACCCGATAGCTTGTGATCTTACCATGATCAAGTATAAAATGACTGAACTGGTTGATGTTGCAATATCATCAGATGAATTGTGGTATGAGGAGAAAGTTAAATCGAACAAGCAGGTAGCTGGTTTGCAGCGAAACATATAACCGTATGATCAAAATAAATGAATGTAAATGGTATAGCTCTTAATAGGAACTAAATCTGAATGTTAGTCTTATTTAATCTAAGAATATTTATAGTCATAAACACCAAGTATGACATTATTTAATGTTTTGATTCAGACTATTGGCGATAAGGTTTATAGTCGAGAGGGGAACAACCCAGAACAAAATTAAAGTTCACAATTTAATTATAACAAGAAATAAGATATAATTAATTTTATACAATTAGTTTGTAGGTTTGATAGTAACTATCTTATTAATAAAAGTGTAACAACTTACTAATTTATAAATCACTATTAATTATATCGATAATATATCGGACTTCAATAATTAAACTGATATTTTGTTTAATATGTATTATTGAATACGTATTAAGGTAGCTGCATAATCAATGATATAATATAATAATATAACTAAATATATTATTATTAAAATCTTTTATGATTTTTTATTAATTGATAAAAGAATGCTTACATGAGTAACGAAAATAAAGATTAATCTTTATCATTATCACATAAGGTATAATAAAATACAATATTTAAGTAATCAATGAAAATTAGATTATGATAATAAAAATATGAAAATAATAAATGAATTATTATGAAATAAATTAATGTATTCAATTTGGATATGTTATGTTAAAGATAATAATTACTAGAAAAAGTGTTTTCTTTAGGTCCCCCCGGCCGGCTCGGCCGGGGGGACCAGTATGAATTGTAATATATACCGACACAGGTGTGATGAACTTTAGAAAAGTAAAGATGAATGAGCGAATTATATATAATGAACTCGGCAAAGATACTCAAAATTTTGATTAAGAGTAAAAAGTAAAATAACACGACTGTCTACTAACAACAAAGCACTATGCTAAAATGTAAATTGTTGTATATAGTGTGAAAACTGCTCAATACCAAAAGCTAAAAACATGATCTATTTGGATTATGTGAGAATATTTGGTCAATAGCGGTCTTATTCTGAGGACTAAAAAGTAGCGAAATTCCTTGTCAAATAATTATTGACCTGCATGAATGGTTAAACGATGTTATAACTGTATCATATATAAGCTCAGTGAAATTGGAGTAGTAGTGAAGATACTATTTATTAGTGGTTAGACATGAAGACCCTAGCACCTTAACTATATGTTGAATACTGTAATACAAATATTATATAATTAATTTTATATAATATATTATATCTAATCTATATCATATTTTTAATAATATTTATTATTTATAATTTAACTAACCATAATCATTATCTAATTAATAATTTATTTTAGAAATATTATTTATAATTTAAATTTAATAATAATTGGATAAATTTGGGACACTAACAACATGATAGTTTGACTGGGACGGTAGGATTAGAAAATGTATCTAATCTGTCTATTGGATAAAATATAATAATAGAATCATATATTTAATTAGTATATGAATAATATAAATTATACGATCTTTTTTGAGATTGTTAAATAATAGAAAAATTGAAGATATCATTAACTTAGGGGAATAACTAAGATATATAACAAAAGTATATAATAAAGTATAATAATATAATGGTATTAAAATAAGTAAACTTACAAGTTGAAATAGTATTTAAGTATAGTATAATGAACAACTATTGATGAAGTTAATCGTAGTGATAACGAGTAAGGTACGCTAGGGATAACAGCCTAATATTGTGTGAGAGTTCATATCGTAAACAATGATTGGGACCTCGATAAAATGAATATATCCTAATCATAAATCACAACAATAAAAGAAACACGTAAAAGAGTCAATGTCGAGGAAAAATTGGGTGAATTGCAAAGAAATCTAAGTTATAATTATATATTAATTATAATATTATATTAATATTAATAATAATATTAATTGACAATTTGCAGCGAAGTATTATCTATACAATTATTATTAAGGATAATAAACGTTCAACGACTAGTTAATGAGTAGTATAACAATAAATTAACCAAGAGAGCCCGAGTATTATAAATTATTTATTAATAATTATAATATAAGACATAGTCTGAACAATAATGAAAATTATTGAAATTAAATATTAATGATATTTAATAATAACAATGAATTGGTCGACTCAACCTATCCTACAGGATGCAAAAGATTGTAAGGGTGCGACTGTTCGTCGCATAAAAGGTTACGTGAGTTGGGTTAAGAACGTCGTAAGACAGTTCGGTTAATATCTGCCACTAATTACTGAAGAAGGTAACCTTCCATTTAGTACGCAAGGATTAATGGGACATTATCACTGATGAATTTTTAATTAATGATTATTATTATTGGGGGCCCCGGGCAGTGCCCGGGGCCCCCTATTATTATCGAAAATTAGTTAAATAATGAAATTTAAAATAAATACTTATAGCATATCAAGTATGAAGTAGTTTATTGGATTCAGTAGTAAAGCCCACCAGATTAGTGGGTATTTAAATATCGATTAAGAATATAAATATTTATTAAATCGAATTTATTTAATATCTTATTATCTCTTATTTTATTATTAATATTATTCTTTTAAGCTGATTTAGCTTAACTGGTAAAGCAATCGTTTTGTAATCGATAGATAGTGATTCAAGTTCACTATTCAGCAGTATAAATAAATAACCCACCCCATCAATGAAGGGGTGGGAGCTGATCAACAGCAACAATCACAGAACATATGACTGAGTGGTTTAAGGTGAAACACTTGAGTTGTTTTGTTCCATATTTTGGGACCACAAGTTCGAATCTTGTTATGTTCGTATTAATAAACAGGGCCCCGCAGGGGCCCCTTATGATTATTTATGATCATTAAATATTATTATTTATTATATATTTTCATAATATACCAATAATTTATACTGGGCCCCGGGCTGTGCCCGGGGCCCACATATGATATTTTATATAATAATATAAAAAGTATTGATATGTTATAACAACATATTCCTAATATTATCACAATTTAAATATTATAAATCAATTCGAATATATCATTACAAATATATTATATACTATAATAGTAATAATTATATATATTAAATATAATAACAGACATAGGTTAAATGGCGAGACGCTGATATTGGGCATCAGAGATAGTTAGTTCGATTCTAGCATGTCTGAAAATAAAATATATTATATTTATTGATAATGATAAGTTATGTGAAATATATTCATTAACCCCCTTCCAGCGGAAGGGGTATACATACCTAAATAAATCATACCCTCATTTATACATATAATTATTATAATAAGGGAAAGAAATCATTGGCTAGATGTGTTTATTGCTATTAAATTTGGTAACCCCTGTGTAAGTTCGAATCTTACCTCTCCCGTTATAAATATAACAGTAATATTATATACAATATGATATTATTAAAAACGTGTTTAATATGATAATAATATTAAAATAATAAAGAATTTTAGATTCAATAATAAATAGTATATTTATATATTATTTATTAACTAGTTACGTAGTATTATTCCCGACGCACGGTGCCCTGCGGAGGGCCCCGTGAATTATTATGGTAATATGAAATAATTAGGTAATATAGAAATTTATATATAAAAATATAGAAAAACAATGAATAATTTAACAATAAATTATATAAACAAAGTAAATAATAGTCCTGTTGCAAGTGGATATCAATGAGTAGAATCATGATTATTCAGTACTAATGCAAAACAAATAGGGATTTTATATGGGATGTTCTCATTATTCTCAGGATTAGTAGGATTATCATTAAGTATATTAATGAGATTAGAGTTAGCAGCTCCTAATCCACAAATATTATATCATAATGGACAATTATTTAACGTTCTTATCAGTGCTCATGCCATCTTTATGGTATTCTTCATGGTTATGCCAGTAACTATGGGTGCATTTGGTAACTACTTAGTTCCATTAATGATCGGTACTAGTGATACAGCATTCCCTAGAATTAATAACATCGCTTTCTGATTATTAGTTCCTAGCTTATTATTTGCTGTATTAAGTTGTGTAATTGATGAAGGTCCAGGTACAGGATGAACGGTTTATCCTCCTTTATCTTCATTACAATCACATAGTGGTGCTTCTGTTGATTTAGTAATATTCTCATTACATTTATCAGGTTTATCATCAATGTTAGGTGCTATTAACTTAATAGTTACTATCATTAATATGCGTGCTAATGGTATGGATTATTCTAAATTAAACTTATTTACATGAAGTATCATAATTACTGGTGTATTATTATTATTAGCTTTACCAGTATTAGCTGCTGGATTAACTATGTTATTAGCTGATCGTAACTTCAATACATCATTCTTCGTAGTAGCCGGTGGTGGTGATCCTATATTATACGAACATATCTTCTATAAATTTAATATAATATTAATATTATTATTAATATTACAAAACCCAATATATTATATATCACAATTATATAATACAACTAATCATAACAATATATTATACAATGATTCCGATTACAACTTCAATAAATTCCATCATGAATATAAAAATAAATATCCCAATAATAAATTACCATCTAAAGATTTCTTAGAATGATTCATAGGTTTCTTTGAAAGTAAAGGTACATTTATTACTGGTAGTAAAAGTGATTTATCAATCGAAATTAAAGATGATTTAACAATATTAAATATTATTAAAGATGAGTTAGGATTTGGAGAGATAATTAAACAATCAAGGAATTCAGGGCACCGGGACCCCGGCAAAGCCGGGGGCCCCGGCAATGATTATAAATGATATACTAAGAAAGAATCTAATTTATATTTGATGGGTTTATTATTCAATGGTAATTTAACATTACCATTAAGATTTGTTAGATTTGCTAAATATTTATCAATACTAAATGAAAAACTATTAAAAAATAATAGATCAATTATTAAAATTAAAAATGAATGTAAATTGCCATCTATTAATAATTATTGATTATCTGGATTTACAGATGGTCAAGGTATTTTTTCAATATCAATATTTAATAATAATAAGAATAACAATAACAAATTTAATTATAAAATACAATATGTTATATCATTAAAATATAATATTAATAAAATGATATTAGATAAGATTAATGAAGAGTTATCATTATTTAATAAATTAAATGATAAATTGATAGGTAGAGTTAGTGAACAATCACCGTGCTCGGGTCCCCGTGCACGGAGCTCCGAGAATAAGATTGAATTAAGTATTAATGGTTTAAGAAATTGTATATTAATATTGGAATACTTTGATAAATATCCATTGAGATCTAAAAAGTATATTAGTTATATTAAATATAAAGAGATATTATCTATTTTAGATAATAAGGATATTAATATTGATTGGGTTGAATTAGGTAAGTTATCTAAAGAAATAAATAGATAGCTGTATATGCTTCCCATGTTATGGGGATTAACAATAATGATATAATATTATATTATTACAATTTGGAAGAAAGAATAAGGTTTAATGAAAATTATAAAATAATATTAAACATATGTTAATTATATTTTTGGGCCCGGGCTGAGCCCGGGGCCCCCTGATTTAATATTATGAATATCATAATTCTTATGATATACCTTAATTCTAGTTAATAATTTATATCTAACATATAATAATAATAATATATGATATATATTTATAATTATAATCTTAATCAATTTAATATAAATATATAATATTTAATACATTTAATAAATATTTTAGTTATGAGTTATTAGCAACATTGATGGTACGGTTAACTATTTAAATTTATTCTAAATAAAGACCGTCGATAGATTAAGATATCGCTACAGACTGCTTCATCAATGGGTAATATATTTAATATATTGCTTAATGTACAGTCGATTCCTTACATTCGGGGCCTGGAAGGCCCCATACAATGTTAAATTAGTTCATAATTTGAGAGATATTAACCTAGAATAATTTATGAGCCCCCGGGCATTGCCCGGGGGCTCGGTTATATAATAAATATTATAAATATTTTATCTTAAGGAATGGATTCTTCGGACACCCAGAGGTTGAAAATATAAGCCTCTTAACGTTGCCATATGCTGGAAAAGCATCTTTAATAATATTATTATTAATATCTTTTAAATACTCCATATTAAATTACATAGTAAAAAAGTTAAAAGATGTATCTAAAATATATAGATACGGATGTCAATCAGCAGGTAACATTATTAATATAATAACTAAATATTATATAAATTATAATAATGGAACCTCAGAGACTTTATGCAACGAGATTGAATATAATAATATAATAAATAAACATGTAGATATTCATATAAATAAACATATGAGACCATTTAATAATATTCAATTTGGTTATTATTTATCAGGTTTAATTGATAGTAAAGGTGAATTTAATAATTTATCTGGGGCCCGCTCAGCGGAGGGGGCCCCCCAATTAATAATATTATTTAATAAAAAAGATATTAAATTAGCTTATTATCTAAAAAGTAAATTAGGTTATGGTATTATTAGAAATATTAAAAATAAAAATCCGACGCACGGTGCCCTGCGGAGGGCCCCGTGATTAGTTTTCATTATTAAAGATAAGAAAGGAATATTAAAAGTTCTTAATCTTATTAATAATAAAATTAGAAATATAAATATTTATAATCAAATATGTGATAATGTATTAATTAAGTCTTATTTTAAAGAATTAAATATTAATAAAAATAATTTTCATTATAATGACACATATAATTATAATAATTATTGAATAGCTGGTATTATTGATAATACTGGTATATTTTCAACAAATATAAATAGAAATACTAATAATATGGAATTATGTTTAAAAATTAATCATACTAATTTAGATATATTAAATATATTTATGATAAAATTTGGTGGTTATATTGAATATAATACTAATGATAAATCATCTAATAAGATGGGTTATGTATCAATGAATTATAATTCAGTTTATAAGATAATAAAATATTTAGATAAATATCATTTACAATCTGATATGTTTATTAATTATTTGAAATGAAGAAAGATTTATGTTATGTTACAAGAAGATAGACAATTTTCATTTCAAGGTATGAATAGAATTACAAGATTAATAGAAAGTATCATAAATGTATAATTATGATACATTGAATATTATATTATTATATTTGGTTTAAGATAAAGTCCTATCAAAGATTTGAAAGTCTTTGAATATTGATTATTTATTTAAATAATTAATTAACTCATTTTATGATGAGGAAAGCTTTTTTTGTTATATTTTAATAATACCTACATTCGGTATAGTAAGTCAAGTTGTGCAAGTTTATGCTAAAAAACCAATATTTGGTAAAATTGGTATGGTATATGCAATGGCAAGTATCGGTTTCTTAGGATTCTGTGTATGAAGTCACCACATGTTCACAGTTGGTTTAGATGCTGACTCACGTGCATATTTCACAGGTGCAACTTTAATCATTGCAATACCTACTGGATCTAAAATATTCAGCTGGTTAGATCATTCCTTTAGCAAGAATACTCATATGCTGACCGGCACAAATATTATTAATAACATAAAAACTAATCACGGGGCCCTCCGCAGGGCACCGTGCGTCGGATTCTTTATACTAATGCCAAACATATTGGAATCAAACATATTTAAAGTATTTCCAAATAGTAATAAATTATACACAAAACCAAATACTAAATGTAAATCATTAGTTATTTATGGTAATAATTTATACTCTAATGTTGGTTATAATAAATATACTAATATTATATCTTATATTGTTAATATACCTAATAAACAATTAGGCCTAATTACCGGTTTAATATTATCCGATGCTTTTATAATAAAATCATCACACGGTTTATATTTAAACAATAAATATAATAAATCAATATTAACTGGATCTAAATTAAGTATGAAACAATCAATATCACATTTGGAATATATTCTTTATGTATTTTATAAATTATCTCATTATTGTATGACAGTACCTAAATTAATTAAGAATAAATCTGCGAATGGTAGAATATCTTATGATATAGAATTAGTAACAAGATCATTACCTTGTTTTACTATTTTAAGAAGGATGTTTTACAATGGTAGAATTAAAATTCTACCTAATAATATTTATGATTTATTAACTTATGAAAGTATTGCTCATATTATTATGGGTAAAGGTTCTTTTATTATGGGCCCCCCCGCACTGCGGGGGGCCCCAGATGATGGTATAATTTTACATTTACAATGTTATACATTAAAAGAATTAATATTATTAAATAATATATTTAATATTAAATTTGATATTGATTCAAATATTCATAAACATAAGAATGAATATGTTTTATATTTAAGTAGATTTACAATTAATAAATTATATCCTAATATTGAAAGATATATAATATGATCAATGAAGTATAAATTTATATATAAATTGGTGGATAATTTATAATGAAGAACCCCCTTCCAGCAGAAGGGGGTATGTTATTAATAATATTAGAGGGGCAAACTCGAGGGAAATCTATCATTAAGAATTCAATTAATAATAGACTATCGTCGAACTAAATCATGTCTAGGAAACATTCATGTAAAAGCGTAGAGATTAGATGCTCCTGGTTATACTAAGTTAATTATAATAATATAATCAAATATATTATTAACTTATGATATTAAATATTGTAAGCTTTTTATATTTAATAAACTGAATATAAGAATATAATTAATATGTTAACATAAGGTTTAATCCAACAGTGCCAGTGATGGTTTGAGATAATATCTCAATAATAATAATTAATTTATTATTAACATTATTTTTACTAGCTATAATATATAATATTATTATTATATATATTGAATCTGAGATGATTTAAGGTAAAGATTAGAGCTACATTATATGGTGGAAGCTTCCGTTATACAACACCATTATTATATTCAATAGGATTCATATTCTTATTCACATTAGGTGGTGTAACAGGTGTTGTATTAGCTAACTCATCATTAGATATTGCATTCCATGATACTTACTACGTTGTTGCTCAAATGGGCCTTAATAATTATTTCTCAATTTATAATTATTATGAAACTGACTATATGCTGAAAACAATATTCCTTGTATATTATTTACTATTTATTAATGCGCCTTATCTAGGGCTCCCCGGTCTAACTCTGGGAGCCCATTTAAAAGATGTCAGCAAGTATAAACTTTTAAATAGTCAAAATAATAATATTACAATAAATAAATTTATGAATATTCAATCAGCAGAAAACTGAAAAGGATTCTCAGAGACTACACGTCAGTTACCAGAAATTGAAAATTCCCCTACGCACGGGACCCGGGCACCGGGACCCGTCAAGTTTTGAAATTGATTTGCTGGAATCATAGATGGTGATGGTAATTTTGATATTCGTACAAGTGTTTTTAGTAAAAAAAGACAACTAAAACAAATTAGAATAAAATTACATAATAGAGATATTAGAATATTAAAACGTATACAAAATTTTTTACATTTTGGTAGAATTATATCTGATAAAAATAAATTATATTCAACATATATTATTTCTGATAGAAAAAATATGGAATATATTATAAATAATCTTAATGGATTAATTAGAATTAAAGTACCAAACTTTAAAGAAGCATGTTTCATTTATAATATATTTTATAAAGAAGCTAATTATAATATTGAATTATATGATCCTTATTTTTCGGGTTTAATAGATACAGATGGTAGTATTGTACTTAATTATTCTAGTAATAGAATAGAATGTAATTTAGAATTTCAATATAATGAATATACATCTAAATTAAATTTTAACAATACTATTAAAAATTCTAAACCTTATATAATTATACGTAAAAAATCTTCTAAAAAGTCACAATCTAAAAATTTTACATCTATCGCATTTAAATTTCAAAATGTTAATAATATGTTATATATTTATGATTATTTTATGAAAAATAGATTATATTCTAATATTAAATTTTACAGAGTTTCAAAGATAAAATCATTTATAGATATTAGAAAATATAAATCTTATCCTATAAATAGTATTGAACATAATATTTATTCTGAATTTATTCTTAATTTTATTAAATATGATAATCCTTTATGATATAATGTTCTTTGAACTAAGAAATATATATAACAATGTTATTAATGGGCCCCGGGCACAGCCCGGTGGCCCACTGGTAAAGATATAGTCCATTATATTAAATAATATGCATTTCCACTACGTATTAAGTTTAGGTGCAGTATTCGGTATATTCTCAGGGTATTATTTCTGATCTCCTAAAATATTTGGATTATATTATAATGAGAGATTAGCACAAATACAATTCTGAATCTTATTTATCGGAGCTAATGTTACATTCATGCCTCAACACTTCTTAGGTTTACAAGGTTTACCTCGTAGATATCCTAACTATCCAGATGCATTCTATGGTTGAAACTTAGTTTCATCATTCGGATCTATCATCTCATTAGTTTCAATATTATTATTCTGTTATATCATCTATGACCAATTCATAAATGGTATCGCTAACAAATTCAATAATACAGCTGTTACTAATTTAACTGATCCTGATTTTGTTGAGTCTAATTTAATATTCAACGAATATAATTCTAATAGAACATCTAGCTTAGAGTGAGCATCATCAAACCCTGCTCCATTACATACATATAATACTCCAGCTATCCAATCTTAGTCACTTGATTATTATATTCACCGTAATTAACATATTTTATAATATCTTAATATAATTATTCCATCATTGGGCCCCGCCGCCGAGCGGCGGGGCCCTATATAAAGTAAGATCACCTATTGGTGGTTTTACTAATCTTTAAATTTAAAATGTTAGTAATTGGTTTATTATCATTAATATTAATAAGTTCTAATAATAAATTCTCTATAAAAGAATATAAAAATATTATTCATATTAGCATATTAATTATGTTATATATGATTTTCATATTAAATAGCAGTGTATCATTAACTTTAATTAGTAATGGTATATTAATATTTAATAATACATTCTTTATTACAACATATAATATAATTATTAAAAATTTAGTTATTATATTAACTATAATATATATGATTGTATTATATAACTATTCTAATTATTATAATAGAACTATCTATATCAAAGAGTATATTATATTAATCATATTTAATACTTTATCAGTATGTTTATTCATGGATTCTATAAATAGTTTAATTATATTTATAACTATTGAATTACAAAGTTATTCTATATATTTAATAACTTCAACATATTATAAAAATGAAGTATCTGTTGGTATTTACAGTTCTAAAAATGGTTTAATATATTTCTTATTAGGTAGTTTAGCTTCTATTATCATCTTATTCGGTTTAACAATGTTATACAGTTCTACTGGTCTTGTTAACTTAATTGATATTAATTCATATTTATTAAGTATTAATATCGAAAATGATAATTTAAAATATAATTATATAATTGGATTTATGTTAATATTTACTGGTTTATTCTTTAAAGTTGGTTTTGCACCAATTCATAATTGATTAATCAATATCTATGCTAATATACCTACAGTTGTTACTTTATGAATAAGTATTATACCTAAAATAAGTATATTAACATTTATATTAACATTAAATTATATATTATTCAATATATTTGATATATTAAATTTAAATATATTCTTCCAATTATTTATTATATTATCTATGGTTGTTGGTGCTTTAGGTGGTTTACCACAATTCAGTATCAAACGTATCTTAGCTTACAGTGCTTTAGCTAACAGTGGTTATCTTTTATTATCTATATGAAGTAATAATCAATATTCTATATTTAGTTATTTATTTTATATCATACAATATAGCTTAACACACTTTACTATATTCATGTGTATCTTATTCATAATCATGTATTATAATAACTGATTAGTATTTAAAAGAAATATTAGTATAACTAATAATAAATTCAATAATACTAGTGAATATTATAACTTCACTCATAATATTTATTTAAATGATATAATTAATTTATTAAATTATAATAAATCATTATCTATTATATTTATTATATGTTTAACATCATTCATAGGTTTACCTCCATTACTTGGATTCTATGGTAAATATTATGTTTTAATATCTAGTTTATTAAGTGGTTATTGATTCACATCTTTAGTTTTAATCATTGTAAGTATGATTACTGCTTATTACTATGGATATATAATAAAAACATTATTCAGTAATAATATATCTGATACTAATCCTAATTTATTATATAATTTAACTGATACTAATAATAACATTAGTTATGTTTACAGTTACATCTTAAGCTTATTAAGTATAATGATATTATTCCCATTATTATACTTAGACATCTATCAAAATGGTATAGTTATAATCAACTATTTTAATAATATCTAATGTTAAATAATACATATATATATTTCAGTATTGTTGTACCTATTTTAGGTGCATTATTATTCATTGTTAATAAATATTTAAGTGTTAAAAATGTATACAGTGAAAAAGTATCTCCATTCGAATGTGGTTTATCAAGCTTTAGTCAAACTAGATCTTCTTACCATGTTGCTTTCATATTAATTGCTATCTTATTCTTACCTTTCGATTTAGAAATTAGTAGTTTATTACCCTATAGTTTAGTATTATACTTAACTCATTCATATGGTTTAACTATTATAATAATATTTACATTATTATTAATTGTTGGATTCTGTTATGAATTTAATACTAATGCTTTAACTATTAATAAAAATCATATTAAAATGTTATCTAAGAATAATTTATATAATAATATCACTAATGGTGATAAAGAAAATGATTTATATAAATAATATATAATCATATGTAACTATATTGGATTATACTAATAAGTGTAATTTGATATACCTTCTCCCCTGCCTTCCACCGAATGGTGGAAGGGGGGAG
>JAMAJQ010000017.1:0-24767 GCA_023628975.1 Wickerhamiella pararugosa | reverse complement strand
CTGGCTAAAAGTAATAGTCTTATAAAATATTATAAAATAAATTAATAATTAAAATAATACAAATTAATATAAATAATTATAATAATAATCCCGACGCACGGTGCCCTGCGGAGGGCCCCGTGTCTTATAATATAATTATAAAATAATATAAATAATACAAATTAATATTAAATATTAAATCCCGACGCACGGTGCCCTGCGGAGGGCCCCGTGAATAATAGTCTAATAATAAATTATATAAATGAATTAAATTATATAAAATAATAATTAAATATAATTCCGATGCACGGTGCCAGGGCACCGTGATAGATATAAATATTAAATAATATCCCTGCGCACGGTGCCCTGCGCAGGGCCCCGTGAATAATCTAATAATAATAAATAAATATATATTGATATAAATAAAATATTATAAATCTGTGCTCGGGACCCGGAGACCGGGGCCCCGAGAATAATACAAATAATATGATATAATAATAATTATTATGATAATAAATAAATTGTTAATATATTGTTAATATATTGTAAATATTGTAAATAAGGGATAAGTGTACCGGGGGACCGGGTATATAAATAAGAGATAATATATAATAAGAGATTATATAAATAAGATAATGATCAAGGTGATAAGATCGATTGCAAATCGATTGATATGAGTTCAATTCTCATCGTTATCTATATAAATAAGAATATTGTAAAGATATAGATATATAATAATTAATGATAACATAACAATAATTTAATCATATATGATAATGGATATATTATGGAATAATGTAAATAATGATAATGGAATATTTTACAGATAAACATAGTACCCCCCTCCTTTGGAGGGGGGTTAAAGGGGGGAGGTAATATTAGTTATGTAAACATAACATCTAGATATATAAAAATAATATTCATATGTTATCATATATTCATATATTATCAGATATTCATATAATATCATATATTGATATAATATATAAGATTAAATATTATATAAGATATGTGAATATAATATAGTAGAGATATATATACCCCATCCAATGGAAGGGGTATACTTATGTATATTGTAAGTATTTATTGGAGGGCCCCCGGCTCGGCCGGGGGCCCAATATTAAATAACATAGATAAATATACCTTTATTACAATAGAATACATTAATAATAATATAATATCCTAGATATTATAATAATTATAGATAAATAGTATAATAAGTTAATAACCCCCCATCAATGAAGGGGGGTATACTATTCATACATATATACAATCAATCATTATCAATATTTATATAATATTATTATATAAAATATAGATATATATCATATTATTTATATATTATAAAGTATAATATAAGATGTATAATAAATAAGAATGAATGGGTGTATTAATATAATTTGATAGAAGTATAGAGAGATATATAATCCCCCCATCAAGGATGGGGGGTATACCTATTCCACATATATTACAACCGTATCAATACATATCATCTATCATATTTAACAATAAATATATACCATATATCAATACCAATTATATCATATATACCAATATTATCATATTTACCAATTATATCATATTTACCAATTATATCCGGGGCCCCCGGCCGAGCCGGGGGCCCCACTATATACCAATTATATAATATTTATAAATATTATTATTTAGATATACCAATATTATTAGATATACCAATATTATCAATTATCGAGGGGCCCGGCTCCGGTCCCCGAGCGCCGGGATTTCATATATATTTTATATAGGTACATTTATCATATTTTTATTATTATGACAATTATGTTTTATATATTTATATATATTATATTAAAATTAAATAATAAAGAAATAACATAATATAGTACCCCCCTCCTAATAGGAGGGGGGTCAAGGGGGGAGGTATTAGTACAACTCTCATATAATCTTCATTATCTACATTTATATACATATCTTATCATATTCATATTTATATAGAATTTTACAATTATATATAATGATTATAATTATAATAATAATAATAATAAAATGGTATTATTTATATAATAAGATGTATGGGATATTGAAGTTCCGATAGATCCCCCATCGTTGATGGGGGATTATACTTTATTATCAATATATTATCTAATATTTATATATAAATAAATATTATTAATATTGTGGGGCCCCAGTATTAAATAGTAACAATAATAATAATAATGAAATAACATAAAATAGTACCCCCTCCTTTTAGGAGGGGGTCTAGGGGGTGGTATACAACAATTAATTTATTATATTAATAATTATCAATATATTATTAACCCAATATTCCAATAATCATACATATATATTCATATCCAATTATATATTATATAATATAATTTTATTCCCGGCGCACGGGTCCCGGGTGCCGGGCCCCGTGAATATTTATACACTTAATAAGAATCGAACTTATATTATTAATTCCGTGGATTAATGTTCTACCATTAAACTATAAGTGCGTAATATTTGTAGGGCCCCGGGGGCCCTACATGTATAATAATAAATATTTAAATATATTTAAATAAGCATCATTTAATTTCATTTAAAAAATGTATTTTACCTAATATGATCAATATATATAAATCATATGATATATAATACTAATTAATAATTGTAAAATTACAATTATATGTTTATTCCAATTTGGTTACTTATCTATAAAATTATAATATTATATTAATGACTTTATTCAATAAATATATTATTTATGTTCTGGCGCCTCCTCCCGCCTCCACAGGAGGCGGGGGGAGGATTATTATATTACATATATAAGGTATATAGGATATATCTGCCGATAGCAGATTTATTTTTTAATTAATGATACATTTATAATTTAAATATCAATATGAATATCATATATTATTTATTTTAATACAAATATTAATTATATGATTATTATTATTTTATGAGGCCCCCCGGGCAGTGCCCGGGGGGCCAATTATAGTATATAGTGTTAATATAGAATAATAGTACCCCCCTCATAAAAGGAGGGGGGTTTAAGGGGGGAGGTATTAATAAAACAATAACCTTAAAATCATTCTTATCTTATATATATAATATTATTTATAATATTATAAATAAATGGTTCCCTGTACACGGGTACCGTGATTAATATATTGATAGTGGGGCCCCGGGCTCGGCCCGGGGCCCCGGATATTATAATAATTATTATAAAATATATATGTTATTATAATTAAATACATATATTATTAGCAATTTATTGGGCCCCGGCGGGGCCCATTATGAACAAACATATTAAAATGAGTAATTCCATAAATATATAAAAATATATGAGTATATGTGTATTATAGAATATAGATGTATTATATGGGCCCCATGGGGCCCTTATGTAATTTATTTTGTATCCAAATCGTACCTTTACTTATTATCATCTATTAAACCAATTATATACAATATCAAATATTTAATAAAATATGATATATGAATAATATAAGATATTATATATTACATATTATATATTATGTATTATGTATTATTATGTATAATAAATAGATTTAGTTATTATTGGGATATTTTTGTACGATAAGTGTGGGGCCCCGGGCTCGGCCCGGGGCCCCGGATATAATGAAATTAAGTGAATTATAGTTCCCCCCTCCTTTCTTTTCTTTTCCAATCAAAGATTATAAAAGATTTAGGAGGGGGGATTATGGGGGGAGGTATACAGTACCAATCATGCAACATTTCTAACCAATATTATACAAATCTATAATAATTAATATTTTCTCGGGGGCCCCGAGGATTAATATTAATAATAATTAAATATATAAATATGATCTAATATACATAAGTATATATTATAATAAATATGATATCATATCATTGAGATCTTTATACTACTACAAATCTACATATATCAATATTTTATAACAATAAATATTAATTTCAAATGTTAATGGGCCCCGGCGGGGCCCATTATGAAATCTTAACTATCAAATAATATATAATAATATTATATAATTTTATTAATATAAGAAAATTTTACAATATCGATAATTGTTTATAATTAAAAATCCAATCCTATTAACATCCTGGGCCCCGGGCACTGCCCGGGGCCCTAGAAGGATGTTGCTTACGGCACTTTATTAAATACAACTTTACATTTTATTATAAATTTTATATAATACATAATGATATTAAATAAATATTATATTTTATAACGTAAGATATAAAATATATAGATGAATTATTATATATAATATATAATTATTAGATAATTATATATTTGGGCCCCCGGGCACTGCCCGGGGGCCCAGATTAAGTATATTTATTATGTTATATAATGATATAACATAATATTAAAGATACGATTTTATATACCTCCCCCCTTAATCCCCCCTCCTTAATCTTTTATAATCTTTGATTGGAAAAGAAAAGAAAGGAGGGGGGAACTATAATTCACAATTTGACTATATTTAGTCTTAACACTAAATTATAGTCATTTATTATAAATTAACTATATTTTACTTAAAATAATAAATAATAATGATATTTCATAATATGAACCCGGCGCACGGTCCCCTGCGCGGGGCCCGTGATTATAGAGAATAAAATGAAATAAAAAAAAATAAGATTTTTTTTGAAAAAATAAAAAATTTAAAAATTTAAAAAAAATTTTAAAAAAAATTAAACAGGGGGCTACCCTGGGAGCTTACTTATAAAAAAAATTTTAAAATTTCCACGACTTTTGTGTTCACAATTTATTTCACTATTTTCCTTATTTTAATAATTTATCATTAAATAACACAAAATCACACTTCCAATCCCAAAAACTTAAACAATAATATACAATTATCATAAAAATTCACATAATATATGAGCGCTGGAATATATATTAATAGATGCTTATTCGCACCCCCCATAATCCCCCCTCCCAAGGGGGGATAACAATATACCACTTATTTTAATATAACACTTAATAATTAATTATTTATTATTATTATTATTATTGAAAATAATAAAATAGTTCCAATATCTTATTCAGGGGCCCCGGGCACTGCCCGGGGCCCCAATACAAATATACACAAACATTTATAATATAAAATTTATAAAGATATATATCTTTATAATAATACTGGGCTCGGGGCCCCCGAGGGGCCCCGAGTATTAATATTAATAAAATAAAAATATGATTTTATTATATAATTCATATATATATTAATTAGTATGTTTAGATATGAATATATGTTATGAAAAGGATAATAATGTTTAATGACCACCCCCCTTAAACCCCCCTCCAATGGAGGGGGGTACTATAATTCACTATTACACTTAATTAAATACTTACACTATCTATTCTCAATACACAAATTAACAATATAATATAAATACCACAATTTAATCATTCCTTAACATTCCTATTTACATAATAAATGTAACAAATATACTATATATTATATAATGTATATATTATAAATATGATTCATATGAATCATATGATTTATAAATCAGTAATATTAATAAAATACTATATCTAATATCTTATCATATCTTATTATACCTGGATTGATATTGAAATTGAATATAATCAATTGTAATGTTTATGAAGATTCATATGCCCCATTAACAACCATACATCTTATTATTACACCTCATATATTTATACCTTATCTTAATATATATATCTTATATTTTATATTACATATTATATTATATTATATCTAGTTGGCATCTTATACCGGGCCCCTGGCCCTCTTTATATCATATTGATAAATTACTATAAATTATATAAAATCATTATATAACATATTATCATATATATATTTTATTATTAATATTTATGTTTAACATTATAGAAGATATTAGATAAATGATGGGCCCCCGGGGGCCCATCTCATATTATTATTATTATTTATATAACCATTTCATATATATTACAATATTATTAAATATCATTATATTATTATGAATATTTATTATTATATAAATTTATTATATATTTATATTGGTTGATGAGATATTAAATATATGAATAATTATCTATTATATACCTCCCCCCTTTAACCCCCCTCCTAAAAGGAGGGGGGTACTATATATTACAATCTACACTTTAATCATAATCATCATTTTAATCATTATAATCATATTTATCATTATTATTATCATTCCAATAATAATTATTTTCATCTTGTAAGAATAATTATATAAATTAATATTAATCTGTAATATCTCGGGGCCCGGCTCCGGGACCCGAGCGCCGGGAATTTATAATTTATAATCTTATTATTTTTTTATATTTATATTATAATTATGTATTATTTATTAACGTTTTATTGCTAAGTAGAATAATACATTTTCTAATATTGATACTGCTGGTAATAATATTATAAAATATCCAAAATAATATGCTGTCGCTAATTGCTCCCCTGGGGGATTTATCCCCCAAATATAACTAATATCTCAATTAATACAATTATTAATAATATTAATAATCATTTTCAATTAATACAATTATGTAAAGTATAACATATAAGTTTATTTATTTATGAATACATATATAAAAATATTTAATAAGCTTTACTGGAATTGAACCAATATATCAAAATTATCAATTTTGCACTTTACCATTAAGTTAAAAGCTCTTATAATTAAATTATAATATAATAACGAACTAAGTTTGATTCGAACAAACATCCTTTTACTCGACAAGTAAACACTTTACCAATTAAGCTAATAGTCCTAGATATTGGATATAATATTGGGCCCCGGGCAGTGCCCGGGGCCCAGGATAAATTATATGATATGTTAAAGGGTTATAATAGAGATTTGAACTCTAATCTTATGTACCACAAACATTTGCTTTACCATTAAGCTATGATAACCTTGTATAATAAATATAACATTATATTAATGATAATATAATGTAAATATATGCTTACTTTTATTGGGCCCATTGGGCCCATCGGATATATAATATAATAATATATGAACATATATTATAAAAATGATAAATAGTGGGGCCCCGGATGATATTAATGATATAGATGATATATGGTATGTAGGTTGATAAAGGGGGAGCCCCCTTCCCCGATGGGGTGCTCCCCCGGTGTAAATGAACATATAATAAAATATAATACAGGGCTCGGGGCCCCCGAGGGGCCCCGAGTATTAAATACAATATAAATATGACATAAATATAACATATGAAATATGATATATAATAAGATTAACATATGAAATATGATATATAATAAGATTAACATATGAAATAAGGATAAGAGATATGGAGTATGGGTTGTCGGTGAGTGCCGATATGCCCCCTTCGTAGAAGGGGGCACATATGATATACAATCTATTATACCAAATATAATATCAAATATATAAAACCCAATATATAATATCAAATCTATAATATACTATGAATCAATAATTGATGATAAGATATATGATCAATGATCAATGATAAAATATATGATGAGATATATGATGAGAGATCCGATAGCCCCCCCCTCCTTAAAGGAGGGGGGAGCATAATCTATAATTAATAATAATTATTATATAAATATTATATAATATGAATAACTAAATAAATAAGTATTTTTATATATTATAATAATATTGGTAAAGATATTAAGAATATAAAGAATAGGATAGTTAATTGAGATAGACTTATAAATAATGAAGCTAATAAGAATGTAGCAATTGTAATTAATAAGAAGAATAAGTAGAAGTTGTAATGCTTGATACTTGATTTAAATTTATTATTATTATTAATTAAATGTATATTAGATGAAGTAGATGTTATATTATAACTTAATATATTTAATGATCTATATAATCCAATAGGACCATAAATATATAATAAACCTCTATCAATATATAAGTTTAAATAATAACTAAAGTTTAATACTGATCTTAAAATATCATTATTAAATATATTATCTAACATAAATTTAGTATTAGTATAAAGATAATAATTATAGAATAAACCATTTGTAAAGTTAGGTAATAATTTATAATTGAATTCATATACTAATAATATAGATGATATAAAGAATAAACTTAATATTAATGGTAATAATTTAATATATATTGGTAAGTTAAATTCTGTTTCAATGATAGATAAGTTATCAGGATGTGTAAATAAGCTAGTAAATGGAGAACCCATACCTAAATATAAATCTCTAGTTAAGTAACCAACGAATATTGAGAATATAGCTAATATAATCATAGGTAAGATTAAGAATATATCTCATTCTTGTACGATGTAATATGAGTATTTATTAGCATTAGGTGTGTTATAGAATACTAAATATATTAATCTAAAACTATATATTGTAGTTAATGTAGCTGATATTAAAGCAAATCAGTATACAATATAACCAGATAATGAGTAAACACCATAACTAGATTCGATGATGATATCTTTAGAATAGAAACCACTTAATCCAGGTATAGCCATTAATGATAATGATCCGATTAATAAACAAGTATATGTTATAGGTGTGAAGTTAGTTAAACCACCGAATGTTCTAATATCTTGAGATTCAGTAACAATTGAGTGTATGATAGAACCAGCTGACATAAATAATAAAGCTTTGAACATGGCATGAGTGAATAAATGATAGATACTTGCATTATAGTTAGATAAACCAATAGCAACAATCATTAATCCTAATTGTGACATAGTTGATAAAGCAATTATTTTCTTTAAATCATTAGATACTATTGCAATTAAACCAGCAATTAATGTAGTTAATCCACCGATTCATAATATTAATAATAATATTATTGGTGTGAATTCTAATAAATATGAACTTCTTAATAATAAGTAGATACCGGCACAAACTAAACATGCAGCGTGTAATAAAGCACTAACAGGAGTAGGACCAGCCATAGAGTATAATAATCAAATATGTAAACCTATTTGAGCACTTTTAGCCATGGCACCAATTAATAAACATAACATAATTAATGTTATAATATCACTGTTAATATAATTACTTAAACTGAAAACAGTACTGTAATTCAATGAACCAAATGTAACTAACATTAATAATAAACCAATTGTTAATAAAGCATCACCGAATTTATTAACTAATAATGAACTTAAACCACTTTTAATAGCATTAATAACAGTATATCAATGACTAATTAATAAATAAGATGCAACACCAATTAATTCTCAACCAATAAATAATATTAAATAATTAGAACCAGTAACTAATATTATCATAAATCCTGTGAATAATGATAATATACTAAAGAATCTTTGTTGATATGGATCATGTGCCATATAACTAGTAGCATATAAATGTACTAATGTTGATACTAAACATATAGGTATTAATAATGATACACTTAATTCATCAATAATAAATGCTCAATCAATATTGATATTATCTACATTGAATCATACACCTAAGTTAATACTATAAATATGATTATTAATCATTACGTTGTAATATAAATTAATAGATATTAATAAAGCGATGAAGATACAGAATGTTGCTATGTATTTAGAACTATTGTATCCGATAAGTCTACCAAGTAGACCAGAGATAGCAGAACCTGCTAATGGTAATAATAATAAAGTTAATAACATTTAATCTTCATCTATATTTATGTTACCTTTTATTCTATAATATAAAACTAATATACTTAAACCTATTGCTGATTCAGCACCAGCTATGATTAATATTACTATCATTCATACTAATCCTATTGCATCATCGTAGTAACCACTACTTAATATTATATTCAATGTACAACCAACTAACATTATTTCTATTGCTATAAATAATATTATGATATTTCTTCTATTAAATATAAATCCTAATAATGCAATTATAAATATTATACTGCTAATGTATTCCATATAATAAATTATAATGAATTTATATAACTAATATTAACTTCTTTTAATATTAAGAATAATATTAAACATTTTGTAAAGATATGTTCTTATGATGTATAATGATTCTTACGAACCAACATACAATCATATTATAATTAGAATTGTAATCTATGATCATACCTTATTATAAATAATATTATTAGCTTATAATCCTTTTATCCGGGCCCCCCGCTCGGCGGGGGGCCCACAATATACTTAATATAATATATGTTATATTAATATTAAAATATATATTACATAATTAATAGCTTGTATTAATTATATTTATCATCCTAATGAAGAATCGAACTTCAATTAAGGCTTTAGAAGAACCATGTTTTACCATTAAACTATTAGGATATTATTTATTGATTGTATAAAATATAATATTTAATACATATTTTATCCGGGCCCCTCCGCCGAGCGGAGGGGCCCACTATGATATAATATGATAAAATATATGATATTATTGAATATATGATAATGAATATTTGATATATTTATGATATATCTTAGGTTATGATTGGATATATTTATGTATTCTTACATTGTCCCCCATTGTACAATGGGGGACATCCAGATCTATTTCTGGGCCCCCCGCCGAGCGGGGGGGGGGCCCTATATAAAATTATATGAATAATATTACAACATACCCCTTCCATACACCTCACGGTGTTACTGGATGGGGCTATATCTCATACATTTATCATAATATAATAATATTAGATACATTTTATAAATATGATAGTATTATTGCTTTGGAGCATCTTCATATTATAATTAATTAATCGAGGGGCCCAGCGCCCGGGGACCCGAGCGCTGGGATTTGTTAATATATTAATAAAAAGGAAAGTAAAATCTTTTAACAACCCGCAGCAGATTCATCTACCACAACTATATTTCAACTTCTCAGGAGTTTAAAATAATAAAAACTTTGTAATATTTATATAAGAAAAATACATTAATTATATAAATGATTAAAAGAATAATTAATTATTTAGTTCACCCAAATGATGAGTAATTAGTACCAATAGCGTTAAACTTCACGGTACTTTACTTAAGTACCATTACTGACAATTCCGATAAAATAATAACAAATTACAGTTATTAAATTATAAATATATAAATAGAAATCTAAATAATAATTAAAATTGTTTATATTGTTAATATTATATATTAAATTTTGTTATTTTATTGTATCACGTGTGCAGCCCATAATATAAAAGCCATGAAGACTTGACTTATTCTATTTTAACAAATTTTATAAATTCATTGATTATAATTAATTTTATAATCCTAGATTACGTTCATTTTAGGAATTAACCATAGATTTCACAACATGAACTAAAGACAGCTATGTAGCATTTGTAACCTTTTGGGGGGTATGCAAATTATGGTAAGATTCTCGGGGATTATCGAATTAAGCCACATGATCCACTGTTAATAAACTAAACGGCCTATTGTTTTAAATTTCAATTCTGTATTATACTTTTCAGGTGGTATATTATAAATTATCTTCAATAAAAATATGATATTTTTATTTAATATACATCGTTTACGCCTAAAACTAATTGGTTAACAAGTCCAACTTGATGATTTAGGTTTCATTATCTCAACGTCAATAAAATATCTACTTAATACTTTCATTTAATGATTGTCCAATAAATCTAATAAAATTTAACTTTTACTTCTATTTTTCATTAACTATTATATTTTATTCTAGTAACTATATAATTAAATATTTAATTATATATAAATTATAATTAATTACCGTCTACTAATCCTTTAAACCTTTAATGTAAACTACTCGTTCTATTTGTCTAACCGAAACTTCTGGCACAAAAATTTGTTAGAACTATAAATATAATTATTCATTATATAATTATATCCCTAAACTTTAAATTATGTTCTATTTATTATTAAATATAATATTAAAAATATTATATTTCTGATTTTATATATAAAATATATGTATAAATATTCATTTTTTTAGATTACTCGTTCAAGCTTTCGCTCATTGACAAATTTTACTTACTGCTGAGGGCAATGCCCTTTAACCATATTTCAAGGCTAACGTGACTGTTCCAACGTCAATTGTCAGTTAAACATATTAATGGCTTGGTAATCTTTTAAATTATCAACTACCTAATGTTATTCTTAACTTGACTAAAATCATATATATCTATTACAATATATACTTTATCAATTAATTATCAATATGATAATTAATCATTATTGAGTATTTAACTCAAATTTTAGTTCTAATAATTATATTCTACTCACGTCTTCGCAACATTTATTTTAATACACAAATAAATTCTATATTAAATTATATGTCTTACTTGCATGTATATTCATCTAAATAGTAGTTTTACTGAGCCAACATCAAACTCTTAATTTATCTTATAATCTCTCGTGTTTTTTATATTACTTATATTATTATATACTATAATTATCATATAAATATTAATGGAGTCATCGAGAATCGAACTCGACTTGTTAACATGCAAAGTTAATATTTTACCAGCTAAATTATAACCCCTTGTAATATTATTGTATATTTATTATTACTTTTAATATGTGAGGTGTGTTATGAAGGTAGGAGTGGGTTATGTAGAGTGCCGATATGGGACCCCCTTCGAAGAAGGGGGTCAACAACATTGTATCTTATATTATTATCAATCTCTAATATGTTATATACTATATAAGTAAGTTTTTAATAAAGGGCCCCTCCGCCGAGCGGAGGGGCCCAGTAATATAAATTATTCATATTAATTTATATATATAAGAGTATAGTATAACGGTTATTATTTGCGACTTCAAATCGTGAGATAGGGGTTCGATTCCTCTTGCTCTTGTAAATGAATATATATTAATTAAAATTATGATATTAAGGTCACGGGGCCCGGCACCCGGGACCCGTGCGCCGGGATTTTGTATGATATTTGATATGTTATATGATATTATTTTTATATCATAAGGTATAATTTCATTAGGCCCCATCCAGCGGAAGGGGCCCTTAGCAATACAATTATGATTATTATAATCATTATAATTATATGTTATAATAATATTATAAATATTATTGTTAAATAATTTATATTTGTATACCCATTAAAAGTAATAGTAATATATTATCCGATCTTATAGTTAAATGGTATAACGTTAGAGCTTCATTCTATAGGTGTAGGTTCAATTCCTACTAAGATTATAACATCAGGGTACATTTATTAAATATTAAAATATTTCAATATTTATTATTCATCTTCAAAGCAATATGGTGTAACGGTTCAACATATAAGAGTCATGATCTTATGCTACAAGTTCAAATCTTGTTATTGCAATTATAAATAATACATATAAAGAATGATAGCTTAATGGTTAAAGCCAACCACTCATAATGGTTTGATCAGGGTTCAATTCCCTGTCGTTCTATATAAAATTAAAGATAATTCACATATAAAATATAAGTAATAATTTATCCCCATCGGGAGGTGGGGATATTAGAATGATATATTATTATTATTATCATTATTATTATTATTATACAATCAATCTGGTGGAATTGGTAGACACGTTATAGTTAAGTTATAATGCTTAAATGCATGAAGGTTCAAATCCTTCGATTGATATAATATATAAATAGATTGTAGACTAATCTGGCAAGTCGATTTAAATTTGAGTTAAAAAGATGTAAGTTCGAACCTTACCAATCTAATGCCTATTTTATATAATATTATATATATTTATATAATTAAGGGTATATAGTTTAGCGGTTAAAACATCTACCTTTTAAGTAGGCTATGTGAGTTCGATTCTCACTATACTCAGAAGAATATATTATAAATATTATATGATAGATATTGATAATGTAGCTCCCCACAATCAATTGTGGGGAGCTGTATGAGTATCCATCCTAATATTATTAATCATCAAATAATAAAAATACGATTATAGGTTAATGGTAGACCATCAATCTTCCAAATTGAGTGTCAGGGTTCGAATCCCTGTAATCGTATAATTTAATATTAATATTATTCTAAGATTTATATTAATTATATTAATATAAAAGTTTTAATTAAACAAAGAAAATAGATGTTAAATTTATATTTAAACACATTAGGAATTAGTAATGATATGCCTAGACCATGAGGTTTATATTTACAAGATTCAGCTTCACCAATAGCTGAAGGTATATTAGAAGTACATGATACAGTTATGTTCTATTTAATAATAATAATATGCTTAGTATCATATTTATTAGTAACAATAATAAGAGTATTTAAAGATAATAGATTTAGCTATAAATATTTAATACATGGTTCAGCTTTAGAATTCATCTGAACATTATTCCCTATTGTTATATTATTATTAATAGCATTCCCATCATTCATCTTATTATATTTAACAGATGACGTTATTGATCCAGCTATGACAATTAAATGTATCGGATATCAATGATATTGATCATATGAATATTCAGATTTCATAAATGATAGTGGTGAAACAATTAGTTTTGATTCATATATGATTCCAGAAGAAATGTTAGAATTTGGACAATTACGTTTATTAGATGTTGATGCTAGAGTAGTAGTACCAGTGAATACTCATATAAGATTTATTGTAACAGCAGGTGATGTTATACATAGTTTTGCTGTACCAGCATTAGGTGTTAAAGTTGATGGTACACCTGGTAGATTATTACAAATAAGTACAATAATACAACGTGAGGGTAGATTTTATGGACAATGTAGTGAATTATGTGGTGTAGGTCATAGTGAGATGCCAATAGTAATAGAAGCAGTATCATTACCTTCATTCTTAGATTGATTAAATGAGCAATAATTAATACAATTAGCAATAATTAATACAATTAGCAATTATCAATACAATTAGCAATTATCAATGTAATTATCAGGGCTACCGGGCCCTTCCGGGGCCCGGTTTAATCTTATTATTCAACAATTATAAATGTCTGTGTAGTTTAATTGGTCAAAACATTATGCTGTTAACATAAGTAAAAAGGTTCAAATCCTTTCATGGACTAGATAATATTATTTATTGGAATTGATAACAAATAACAAATCAATAAATAATCACTGGGCCGCCTGGCCCAATATAAATATAAATGTATTATATTATTCCAGTAATAATATAATATTATTCAAATATAATTAATTATTATAATTAATTATAGATTAACCAAATAAGACTTATGTAAATAATGTCTTAGGAATTAGTATATAAAAATTTAATATGTTATTAAGTCAAATAATAAATTGATTAAATAATAATTTAATAATAATAATATCAATATTATTAATAGTATTTAGTATTATAATATTAACAAGAATAAACCCAATGATAAGTTTATTCAATGTTATAATATTCTATATTTTAATTGGTTTATTATTATATAAATTAAACTTAAATGTATTAGGTATATTATATATCTTAATATATGTTGGTGCAATATCAGTATTATTTATATTCATTTTATCATTAATAAATATAAAATATAATGAATTATACTATCAAAGTTATTCACCAGATATATTATTAATATTATATAGTTTTATAGTATTTATTTTATTATGCTTAAATATTGATAATTCAATATCTTATGATAACATATTATTAATAAATGATATATTGTCATATGAATATATATCAAATATAATAGAATTTAAAGTTATAGGTGAATTATTATATACGGAGTATAGTATATTATTCTTATTATTAGGTGTAATATTATTATTAAGTATAATAGCAGCTATAGTTTTAATATTTAGAACAGCATAATTTAGATAGATATAAATGTAATGATTTATAGTATATTCTAGAGCCCCATCCTGCGGATGGGGCACCTTAATCTATTTTAATAAATATATGATATTATATTATCATATTATATAAATAATAATAAAAAATATTAATTAATTTGGTTATATTGATTATAATTAAATTGATAGTATTAATATAAAATATATAAAAATGTCAATAATTTTAAATATAGTAGAGATATTAGTATTTTTAGTATGCGTTCTGTTTTCTATAGCGTATTTAACAGTGGCAGAGCGTAAAACAATGGGATACATGCAAAGACGTCTCGGGCCAAATGCAGTGGGTTATAAATTAGCATTGGTACTAGTATTCATCTTTAATTATTTTATTTAAATCATATCGGCCCATAAGTGAAAGTGAACCTTTTGCTATAAATCATCAAATTGCGGGAATATCTTAAAGCTAATTTAACTAAACAAATATAGTAATATATTTGTGGCATAGGTAATGACTCATGATATAGTAAAATCAAATTAGATATATAATAGACAATCCGCAGCCAAGTACCTATTTAATTGTAGGTATGCAGTTCATCGACTAAACGGTGATTGGTAATAATATTTAAATATTATTGCTTAAGATATAGTCAAGCCCTACTTGAAAAAGTACAAAATATAATAATATTTGTTAAATGGATTATTAATGATAATTCAGGGATTTAATTGTGATATGGTTTATTACAAGCATTTGCAGATGCTGTAAAATTATTAATAAAAGAAATTGTAATTCCAAAAGAATCTAATGCATTTATATTATTAATAAGTCCTATAATAACATTAATAACAGCATTATTAGGATGATTAGTAATACCTTTCGGACCTTCTTTAACATTAGGTGATTTAGAAAATGGTATCTTATTCGGTTTAGCAATAGGTAGCTTAGGTGTATTTGGTTCATTATTAGCTGGTTGAGGTTCTAATTCTAAATATTCATTCTTAGGTAGTGTTAGATCAACAGCAGCATTAATAAGTTATGAATTAGTATTAACTACAGTTTATATTGTTATAATTATGTTTAGTTCATCATTGAACTTTACAGCTTTAATTGAATGTCAAAGAATTGTATGATATTGTATACCATTATTACCATTTTCAATATTATTCTTCATTAGTACAGTAGCAGAGACAAATAGACCACCATTTGATTTAGTTGAAGCTGAGAATGAATTAGTAGCTGGATTCTTCACTGAGTACAGTGCTGCTCCTTTCGTTTTCTTCTTCTTAGCTGAATATGGTAATGTTATATTAATGTCATCCGCTACAACTATCTTATTCTTTGGAGGATACTTATTCCCAACATTTAATATACATTTACCTTACTTCCCATCATTCATATCTTCATTATTTGAAGGTTTACTTTATGGTATGTCATTTGGTATTAAATTATGTTTCTTCATGTATTTATTTATATGAGTAAGAGCTTCTTTCCCAAGATTCACTTTTGATTATTTAATTAAATTATGTTGAACAATATTCTTACCAGTATTATTCGGATTATTCTTATTCGTACCATCAATATTATTCTTATTTAATTCATTAACTATTAATTTCTAGTTAAGATTAAGTATTAATATGTTATTTATTTGATTATTCATACAATGGCCCCTGGCTCAGCCCGGGGCCTACTATTATTATTCACTTACTTAATAAAAGTAATAATAACATAAGGATATGTTTAGTATATTGGTATTACTAGCTAAGCTGTAGACTTAGTAGCATATATTGCTGTATAGGTTCAATTCCTATCATATTCATTACTAATGAGTATATATTCATATTAATTATAAAAGGTATTAGTTTAATGGTAAAACAACTATTTTACACGTAGCAGACTAATAGTTCGATTCTATTATACCTTATTATAGGGCCCCTCCGCTCGGCGGAGGGGCCCGGATAAGATAGTAGTATGTATTGGTGTATATTATGCCTAACTTATTAACCACCATACGTTGTATGGTGGTCTTATTTATTTATACTTCTATCTTATAATTAACAATAAATGTTATATTAAAATATTGATATATTTGTATATTTATTGAGTGAATTATGATATAAATGGTTCCGATAAGCCCCCTACGGGGGCTTAATAGATTCCTACTAAATAATATATTCTTATCCATAAAATAATATAATAAAATGTTACAATATATGATGTATTGTAAAGTTGTATGTATTGAAGATTGTATAGGCCCCCTTCCGTTGGAAGGGGGCCCATCGGCACCCACTGATTGATCACTCCATCTTACTAATCAATATCATTTATCATAGAATATCACATATATTATTAAGAGTAATATGATATAATAGAAATCATAGTATAAACTATATATTTATAATATATATAATTATAGGTCCTTATAGCTTAAATGGTTAGAGCACTAAATTGAAGATTTAGGTGTATATGTTCAATTCATGTTAAGGACATAAATATATAAAAATAAATGTATGAATATTGAGATAGACTTATGTATAGGATGAGGTGTTTGTCATGGTGGGGCCCTTCCGTTGGAAGGGCCCCCATCGATCGGCACTCCCATATATCTCACATCTTAAATACAATCATAATTATAAAATATCAAATCCCGAATTGCGCTCGGGGACCGGAGCCGGGCCCCGAGAACATGATTTATATATAATTAAATAATACAATAATAAGATAATAATGATTATTAGAAGATATTGGGAGATATAATATAAAGATATTTATTAATAACCCCCCCTGTAATCCCCCCCTCTTAAGAGGGGGGGATACTATAATAACTGTAATAACTATAATAATAATAATAACAATTATCATCAAATAATCATACAATACTTTCATACAATATCACATGTTTAGATAGTTTAATTGGTTAAAACATTTACCTCATATGTAATTAACGTAGGTTCAATCCCTGCTCTAAATATAATAACAATATCATATATTAAATACAATACAAAGATATAAACATATGTTTAATATATCATATTATATAAAAATAAATACATATAGTATTTATATTAGTAAAAATAACAAATATGAAATTAGTAAAGAAATTATATATTAAGAATTTGGTTAAGAAGTTGATGGTTAAGAAAACATTAATGGATAATAAGAATATTTTAGATAATAAAATAATTAAAGGTATAAGAGATGATAAAGGATCATTATTACAATATAATAATAAATGAGATTATTCACAAATTATTTATAATTATAGAAATAATAACTTATTAAATAACTTAAAATATAAACATATCATTTATAAATATATCAGTTATATGTTAAATCATAAAATTAAAAATAATATGATTAATATATTATATAAAAAACCTATAATATTATACAATGAAGACAGTATGAATAAGAAAGGTACAATAATATTATTTATATATAAACCTAAAATGAATAAGAATATTGTAACAAATAATACTGAGATGTTAATAAGTAGATTAATAACTAATTTATTAAAGACTAGTGATGTATTAGGTAAAGATAATATATTATCTCAATTTAATATTAAACCAATAATATTAAAATATGATTATTTAGATAGTGATATCTATAGTAAATCATTAGGTAAATTTATATTAAAATATCCAACATTTGATAAAATTAATAACATTAATATTAATAATTATATAATAAATAATGAATTGTCAAATAAAATAAATAATATATTTGTTATGAATAAGATTGATCAATTATTATTATTATTAAAAGATACTAGTATGACTAAGATGAATTTATACAATAAAGATAATATGATTAATAATAATTTATTATATAAATTAATAACTGGATATGATTGAAAATATAGAGGTAAGAATTATAACTCAGAAAGTAATGCAAGAGCATTAAGATATTTTGTAAATAATGGTAAATTAACATTATTAAATAAGAGTTGTAAATCATTTAAGTTGAATAGTTATTCTAATAATTTAACTAAATCACAATCATATATTATTAATAAGAATGGTAAATATAATATCAATGTTACATTGAGTCATTTCTAGTATAATATAGTACATTATAATATAAGTAAGAATAATAAAGGCCATAGTAATGGTAGTATAAAAATAAACACAATATGCAATTAGTATTAGCAGGTAAATATATAGGAGCTGGATTAGCAACAATAGGATTATTAGGTGCAGGTATAGGTATAGCTATAGTATTCGCAGCATTAATAAACGGTACAGCTAGAAACCCTAGCATAAGATCAGCTTTATTCACATATGCAATCTTAGGTTTCGCTTTAAGTGAAGCTACAGGATTATTCGCATTAATGATAGCTTTCTTATTATTATATGCTGTTTAATTATTAACCAGGGCGCTCGGGCACTCCCGAGGGCCCGAGAATTAAATATCATCCAAATCTTAACAAACAAAACATTTTAATTTAGTTATTCAAATACCCCGGGCACTGTCCGGGGATATAAAGATGATCATAATGTAATGGTAAACATTCTAAATTTAGGTTTTAGATATTATGAGTTCAAATCTCATTGATCATATAATAATAAAATATATAGTATATTATATATTATATATGGAATGTTATAGAGATAATAATGATGTATCAATTGGGGGGTACAATAATAACTCCAATATTAATATTCTTATTCATAAATTATGTTAATAATATAATAAAGAAAATATAAAAAATAAAATAAAATTAAATGAGTATAATAAATTATAGTATAATTTTTATAGTTATAAATTATTTATTATTAATCGGTGTATCTAAATTGACATCCGGAATAAATATCAATAACTTCAGTAACAAATTAGTAAGACAATACGGATTATTAATAAGTGTATTCATATTATATATCGTATTAATATGATGATATAATTATGAACCAATGAACAGCTTACAATGAATGAATAATATGGTAAATTTAACAAATGATATAAATGAAATCGGATCTAACGTAGTATTAGGATTTGATAGTATATCATTATACTATTGTATCTTAATTGGTATAATAATACCAATATCAATATTATCAGGTTGATATATGAAATCAACACATTCTAATTTATATATCTTATTAGTATTATTAATAGGTATATTATTATTAATCAATTTCATAACATTAGAATTATTATCATTCTATATATTATTTGAAAGTACATTAATACCTTTATTTATGTTAGTTGGAATGTATGGTAGTGTAAACAAAGAGAAAGCAGCATATTATATATTATTATATACATTATTCGGTAGTTTATTTATGTTATTATCAATATGTATGACAACATATTTATTAAAATCTACAAGTTATTATGTATATAATGGTTTAATAATCTCAATAGATTTACAAATAATATTATGATTAGGATTATTCATAGCAATAATGATTAAATCACCTTTATTCCCATTACATATTTGATTACCAGTTGTTCACTCTGAGTCTCCATTAGCTGGAAGTATAATATTAGCTAGTTTAGTATTAAAATTAACAATATATTTAATAGTTAGATGAATGTTACCAATATTATCAGAAGGTACATTAATATTTACACCATTAGTATATGTTATATGTTTATTAACAATAATATTAGTTAGTTTAATAACAATTGTACAAGTTGATTTAAAAGTTATAATTGCATATAGTTCAATAAGCCATATGGGTGTATGTATGTTAGGTATATTCTCTAATAATGTTATAGGTATTGATGGTTCATATATTTTATCAATAGCTCATGGTTTAGTATCACCAGGTTTATTTATAGCAGTTGGAGGTGTATTATATGATAGATATCATACTAGAGTAATAATATATTATAATGGTTTATTATCAATAATGCCATTATTCAGTTTATACTTCATTGTATTATCATTTGCTAACATCGGTACTCCATTAAGTGCTAACTTTGTAGGTGAATTCTTAGCATCAGTTGGTGCATTCAAAGCATCACCAATAATTGCAGCAATATGTTCAATGGCTATATTATTATCAGCTACATATCAATTCAAATTAACAAATCGTATAACAGGTGGTACAAATTATTATATTCATAATATAGGTGATGTAACTAAACGTGAATCATTTATGTTCATATCAATAATAATACCAACATTAATAATTGGTTTATATCCACAACCAATAATAAATAACTTATCATATATTGTATCATCTACAATATATGCTTAATTGTTGTAAAAAATAATAAAAACATTTATTAAATTCATATAATTTTTCATATCAGTAATAATAATATTATTAATAATATTAATAATGTTACATTGTTTTTATAAATAAACATGTACTATAATATATTTGTATTAAAATATGAATAGTAATTATAATAAAATCATATATTCCCGGCGCTCGGGTCCCGGGCGCCGGGCCCCGAGATATTAGAGATATATAATATCATATGTTATAATATTTTATATTATAACATATTTTGTAAATATAGTTCTTAAGTAATAAATATCTTATTGAGTAAGAATAGAAATAATAATAAAAATAAAATTAAAATGGCAATAAGAAAATCAAATCCATTCTTATCAATAATCAATGATTATGTTATTGATTCACCAGAACCATCAAATATTAGTTATTGATGAAATCTTGGGTCTTTATTAGCGGTATGTTTGATCATACAATTGGCATCAGGTATATTCTTAGCAATGCATTATTCTTCAAATTTAGAATTAGCATTTATCTCAGTTCAACACATTATGATTGATGTTAACTATGGATGATTAATAAGATATGCTCACGCTAATGGTGCAGGGTTCTTCTTCATATTCGTTTATATGCATATGGCAAGAGGTATCTACTATGGATCATATAGAAGACCTAGAATCGCATTATGAGTTGTTGGTGTTGTTATCTTCTTAGTGATGATAATAACAGGTTTCTTGGGTTATATGAAAAACAATAGCCCAAAATTAATTAATTATCAAAAAGGTATTTATGTAACAATAAAGAAAAATGATATATGTTCTTAAAAAATAAATATTTAACATTTCGTAATTATTCATCATCAAATATGATAAATAATACTAATACTAAAGAGATTTTAAAAAATTTAAAATTGGATTTTATGGTAAATTATTGAGATAATTTAGATACTCCAGAAGTAAAATTAGATATATTAGATACAGTTAGAAATAAAAGTGGTGTATATATTATAATTAATAAAGTTACAGGTAGTTGTTATGTTGGATCAGCTATAACAAATAGATTATATACTAGATTTTGTAATCATTTATTACATGATAATACTGGTAGTAAATTAGTTAAAAATGCTGTAAATAAATATGGCTTAGATAATTTTATATTTGGTATATTAGAATATTATCCTGATAAAGTTACTATAGATAATAATAAAGATTTATTATTATTAGAAAAAGCATATATTTTTGCATTAGATCCTTCATATAATATAATAACAGAAGCAGGTAGAAGTTTTGGATATAAAAATTTAGATGAATATTTCACAGATATGAGTTTATCATATGCAATTGATGAAAGATTTAGTATATTAAATAAATTAATAAAAAGACAAAGAGGTGAAGAATTGGAAACAGTCTCAGACGTAACCAATAAAAAATCAGATCTTGTTATTAATGAAGGTAAGTTAAAACTTATGTTAAATGCTAGATTAAGAAAAATTGTATATATTTATGATTCAAATAATCTATCTAAACCTTTATGTAATTTTTATAGTATGAAAAGAATGTCTAATTATTTATGTTGTAGTTTAAAAACTATACAAAGAGCTGTTATCGTTGGTTGAATATATGTACCTGATATTTTTATACCTTATTTAAATGAAAATGATCTTAATAATATTAATTCTATTAAAGATAAATTTCCTGATATAGATAGTAAAATAAAATCTTCTTTAAATGATCGTAAACCAATAAAACAAACTAAATTTATATTAAAGTCTGAAAAGGCAAATAAATAATAATAATTTAAAAATCTTTTAGATGGAATACAATAATCATTTGATTACATAAATACTTTTCTTTATTTATTTATTATATAATTAATTAATAGTCTACCTTTAATTAAATACATTATTTTATTATTAATTAATGAATTAATGTTCTTTATTATTATAATTTTGGGGTGCCCTGGCGTTGCGAGGGTTCCCTACATTCATATTAACTTTTATGAGAAAAATTATAATTGGTATATAATATTTATTATAATAATATATTTTTATATATATTATGACAATATAAGTGAAAACGATTAAAACAGATAGGGCCCCCCCGGGGCCCTAAATTAAGATCGTCGGTTATATAAATAATCGCTACAGACTGGAACACTTATAGGTATCTGGAAAGATATTTAATGAACAGTCGAAATCATTACATTTGATTGTATTGTTTAGTTTATGGGCAAATGTCTCATTGAGGTGCAACAGTTATTACTAACTTAGTTACAGCCGTACCTATATTAGGTACTCCAATTGCTGAATTCATTTGAGGTGGTTCATCAGTTGCTAACCCAACAATTCAACGTTTCTTCAGCTTGCATTACTTAATGCCTTTCGTAATCGCAGCTTTAGCTTGTATACATTTATTAGCCTTACATATCCATGGTAGCTCAAATCCATTAGGTATCACAGGTAAAATTGATAGAATACCTATGTATCCTTATTTTATATTTAAAGATGCTATAACAGTATTCATATTCTTATTTGTATACTTCTTCTTAATATTCTACTTCCCAGAATATTTAGGTGATCCTGAAAATAACATCCCTGGTAATCCTATGGTTACTCCTGCTGCTATTGTTCCTGAATTCTATCTATTACCTTTCTATGCTATATTAAGATCTATACCTGATAAATTATTAGGTGTTTTAGCTATGTTAGCAGCTATCTTAATATTATTAGTTTTACCTTTCGTTGATTATTCAATCATAAGAGGTAACGCTTTCAAAGTATTATCAAAAGTATTATATGGTTTCTTCATTGTAAACTTCATATTATTAGGTGCTTTAGGTGCAATGCATATTGAAGTACCATTTGTATTCTTATCACAATTAGCGACAGCATATTATTTTGGATATTTTATAATATTATTACCAGCAGTATCAATATTAGAAAATGTATTATT
>JAMAJQ010000016.1:0-34032 GCA_023628975.1 Wickerhamiella pararugosa | reverse complement strand
TTCCACTGGGACAATCCAGAACAGGGGTTATAAGTATATAGTGTTGTAGAAGTCGATTGAGAACTTCATTATTTTAATTTTCCGGTTAGCTAGTCCATGATCAATGCATAGCCATGTGAGTTTTGCAGAAGTCCATAAAAACTAGATCATCCAGAGCTTGAGCTCGGAAGAATTGATGGGAGATATTACATTGGTTTTGGCGTAGTTGCGTGTATAAGGAGTCATTGAATGCATCCCCCCAAGGAAATACGCATCTGTAGTGGTAAGAAGGCGACTGGTGCATCATACCTCGAGGTAATCAGGCTGGCCATATAGAGTACCTTTAAGAGCACTGTGAGTCAATCTTCATTGATAACTCCAAGCTGTTGAAGCCGATGGAATGACACTCTCGTCTAGAAGTGATCGTAACGTTATGGGCGTGGCCCAGCTGTCGGGAACTTCCTAAGTATCATAAGTGGGAAAGTCTTTCGACACCCCAAAGAGCTGGTAACGGGGCGTATAGTATGGCAATTCTGGTAAATTCAAAGAAGCAATAAAGAGTAACGAAAAACCGAAAAAGAGTACGAGTTCCAGATCTCAGGGCGATCTTCTAGCATCACCACGAAGTCACGATAAGCAGCACATTGCAATTTTCGGCTAATGCTGCACGGATGAAAGCAGAGCATAGAGAGGACCACTCAGGTCCGAAATGCAGGGTTCTACTTTATGCGTTACGAGCATGTTGCAGGCTGATAGCTGCTTTGCGGGGTAGGATTTGACCGGTGATACCTATTGTTGGCCGATTCTGGTCAATGAAAGTGACTCCTAGAGCCGTGCATCGCTGATCTAGCTTAGAGCTTGGTACATTGTGGCACCTGCATAATCATTACAAATGATGCACCGCATCTGGTATCACCTCATCTGGTATCTCACAGCATAGATATGGACGCTGCAGACGCCTACCGTGAAGAGCAGGATCTTTTAGATGATCTAGCTGGCCAGAGTATCCCATTGCAGCCTCCACATGCTGAATTGGCCAAGACTAGGAACCTGTACGTACTGCTTGTGGGCATAAGCGTGTATATTTTGGCGATTGTTTCGACCGCTGTTGCAGAAATAGATGTGCTGTACCTGATGATTTGCTTCAATAAAAGCATTGAGCGAGACCAATGCTTCCAGAACCCCGAGGTTAGCACTCTGGCCGCATCGTTTGCAAGTTATTGCTCCATCATCAGAGGACTCGCTGGAGTGCTGGTTTTTCCCTATCTGAGCTCCCTGAGCGACCGATTTGGGAGGAAACCTCTCTTTATCCTGACAATGTCTCTAATGGCGCTCGGGCGTGCACTACAGTGGTGCATGCTGTTCGGCACAAAACACTCGCCAAATTATATGTACTTGCTCATTCCCACAGTTATAGAAGCCAGCGGAGGCAGTTACTACAGTGTGAGCAGCCTGGGCATATCGTGCATCTCGGATATAGTGACCGACCCCCAAGAGCGGGCAACTTTCATCAGCTGGTGCGAAGCCGCGACATTTTTTGCCCTGAGCGTGGGACCAACTGCTGGCAGCAAGATTATCCAACACTTCTCTCTGAGCTCGCTTTATAAGTGGTCAGCGATGTTGGCTTTCAGCGTGGTCGTGTATCTCATGATATTTGTTCGAGAGACCCTTCCCCGTCGGGTCCGTAAGAACGTCCGCAATGATGGAGTGCGTATCTTTGAAAAGCTCAAGCTCATCACATTTAACCACGTTGCGGACCCAGTGCAGCGGCGTAGCGCCAGAATTTTCGCGCTGTGTGCCATACTGGGAACAGAGTTTATTCTCTCGATAATCAGCGTCATGATGATTTATGTCAAGAAAAGGTTCAACTGGTCAGCTGTCGAGCTCGGGTACATGGTAACATGTATTGCTGGCGAGCGTTTCCTTGCACTAACATTCGGATTCCCGTTTCTCTTTAAGGTATTTTCCAAAATATATACTGTCCACAAGAATGAGATAGATCGAGTGGACGTGACTTTTCTGCGCATCGCAATTGCTCTTTGTGCGCTGGGCTTTACAGGTATGGGACTGTCACCCGGACCACCAGCATATATCGCTTGTGTGGCACTCGAAGCGTGTGCATCTATTGCAACACCAGTTTTCAAATACGCACTGGTGAAATACGCTCCTGAGGGCGAATATGGAACATTCCTAGCGTCCTATGCTTTTGCTTGCAGCATACCACAACTGATTTTGCCAGCACTGTTTCTCCGTATATACGGGCTGGTGGTCAATACATTCCCAACGTTACCATTCTTCCTTATTGGAGGTCTGTTCAGCTCGGTCCTCTTCCTGTCGGTATTCACACGCCCAAAGAATTGAGATCGAACTGCATATAGACTACATATTATTGGGGTGGTTATTCTTGTCGCCCTACCAGATTCCTAGTCTGGTGAACAACCATTATTTTATTGCGTTAAAGTATTTTATGATTAGATCACAATTTAAATAATTATCGTCGACGTTGAGTATGAGCATACGATCATGTACACAACGCAGAGCAGTGACCACGAAAATGGCACCCAAGTGGACATTTGTAGTACACCAGCAGTGTATATTCCTGATAAAAACAGCCCCGATATAGAGCCTACTGTGAATCCAAAAAATGCCCCGAGGATCGTGTAACTCGGGAAAACTATTAGTGCGGTCAACAATCGCTTGTGAGTAACTGATACAATGAAAGCCACTGCTACATGGAAGCCTGTGCTCAGGATGAGGCTCCAGAAAACGGTAAACCAAAAAATGTCCTTTGTGGAATGCAAATACCGGAATGTCGTCCACACCGGGAATCCCAGAGAAGGGAACGGTGGGGAAACATAACCCAGAGGAGCATTACTCGTGCCAATGTAGAGTGTTCCACTCATACAAGGATACCGAGTGTAGAAAGGTTGCTTGGATGCTAGTTAACCTGTGCCACAACGCCACGATTCAGTGGCGCAGGTGTGCAACACAATTGTCGTCAGGGTTTGGGTGTAGCAGCACATTCCCAGTTGGATTGATAGTCAACATTTCGACATGGATTAATCTAAGTAATAAAAATTAATTTAAGCAGTAATCTCATCCCAGCGATCAAGCACAGCCTTAATTTCTGCACTGCCAGTCAAATCGTAGACATCCTGGAAGTAATCCTTGGAAATCTCAAAGGGACGGGCGGTCAGGTTGGGGATATACTTGCCAACTAGATTAGCAGGCTTAACGGCGTTCTTGGAGACCCTCTTGGACAAGAAGTTCTTGAAAGGATTGACACCAGAGCGCAAGTAGGAAGAATGGAAAGGAACAGAAATACCAGGCAACGGTATAACAGCAAATCCACGCTCAAGTTCAATAGGCTGAGGCTTCTCAATAGACTTCTGGGATACCTCAGATATAATCTCCTTGAGATGGGCCTTCACCTCGTCCTCAGTCATTTGTTCTTGCAACTTCACAATGTCGATCTTCTGCAGCTTCAGAACATTGAGAACATTAGTGAGAGTATCAAGACCGCGTAGGTCACCAGCAACAACATACTGCTGGTTAGCAACGTTATAGTTGACAATTTCAGTCAACCACTTTGTTTCCTTGCCGACTTCATTGACGACAAGACGAAGGGCACGGTCATCAAAAGTGCGAGATACGCGGCTAGGGTTAACAGCCACCATACCATAGTTGGAACGACCAAGCTCGTCGCGAGGAACGGCGACTTGCATCGTCATACCACGATAGAACACAACATCAACCAAACTCTCCACCGGCATAACCTCAGCCATGGAAGCAAGAGCACTGTATTCACCAAGGGAGTGGCCAGCAAAGACACAATCAGAGTCGACAAGACCCTTGCTCTTCATGTCCTCGAATGCAGCCTTCTCCATCAACGTGAGGGCGGGCTGCGTGAATTGAGTCATACTCAGAACACCTGTAGGAGAACGGAAAGTATAATGGTCAGTGCTCTCATCCATATCCTTGAAGATGCGCTCCTGTACCAGCTTACCAGTGGTTTCATCAACAGTCTCAAACATCATGGAAATGTAATTCTCGCGGATAAGCTTGCCCTGCTCACCGCCAAAGTATACAGTGAGTTCAGGAGGATTGTGGCGAACAATGTCCAGAATGGAGATACCATAAGTGCTCACAAAGTGTCTGTCTGCACGGTCCCAAACTTCACGAGCAACAGGCGAACTGTCGTACAACGCCATACCCATACCTTGCTCCTGTGACCCTTGGCCAGTGAACATATAGGCTGTGGTGGGCTGTGCAACCTCAGCTTCACCGATCAAAACAGGCTCTTGAGTATCAGTCTTGACAGTCTTGAACTTGACGATCTTGCGTCCAGTTACCATACCAACGTGTTCCATCTTAGTCTCAAGTGTGTCATTAGGAAGGACCATGCCAACAAAGTCGCACTTGAACGCGCGGAAGCGTTCAATGTGATTCTCTGCAGCCCAGATCTCCACCTGGGCACGGACACTAGCACTGCTGTACATTCCATGAGTGATTGTCCCTGGCAACCCAACGTAGTTAGAGAACACTGGAGAAACGTGAATAGGATTATAATCACCCGACACCTGTGCGTAAAGAACATTAGATGCAGGCGCACGACTAGACAGCACATCCTTGGTGAGACTGAAGGGGTTTTCAAAGAGAACGGGCTGCTCAATGGGTCGTCCAATACGCTGCAAATAGTCAACAACAGGGTTGCCAAAGGATTCTCCAGCGTGATATTCGACATCAGCAATCTCAACCACTTCCTTAGTGGGCAAAACATGGACAACTTTACCAGTAGTTTCAACACTGCTGTACACAGTTGCAGTCTTGTATCTGAGAGTAGTGTGGCATCGGAAAGTAAGAGTCTTACCTAGTAGGTATTCTTGATCGATGCCATCTGCAAGATGGAGCCACTCTTTCGAACAAAGAATTGCAACGTCCTTAGGAGTAGACAAAACGACCTCAGTAGGTGTCTCGTCCTGGTGAGTGAAAGTAGTGTGGAAGTCATTGAATGAACCGCGATACAAAAACTGCGAAACAACCTCCATGACAGGCTTGCCATCACGGATTAGAGTACCAAGTACTTCAACAACCTTGCCAGCAGGGCTGATGCGTATGGAGTTGGTACGAGCTACAGTTGATACTTCATCACCTTCCTTCAAAGGAGTAGCGTCGGGAAGCATCTTGTATCCATTGTTCAAGTGAACCAATTTGAGCAAATCGCCATCAACGTCACGTGGGAAAATCGCCTTGATGATAGCTTTCCAGCCAAGGACAATAGCGAAATCCATGGGCGCATACAGGGGTTTACCAGATATGTCTGCGTATGCTTCACCACGATTGGAAACTGCATGGACAAAGTTCTTAATGTCGTTACGAGAAACTTTGACAGCAGGCTCCTTCCATGTTTCAGGAAGCTTCTCTGGAACGTTATCATCACCGAACCAAGCTTTCCAGTAGAACTCCTTGATACGGTTGTTGCGATCGGCAACGATTTCGGTAATAGGCGCGTAACCGATATCAGGGTTGTATTCGTACATCAAAGACAACTCTACAGGTTTTCCTGTCACAGTACGATGCTCGATGAGCTTCACCTCGATAATGCCCTTCTTGTATTGCATGGTAATTACCTTCTTGGGAGCATATACCTCGATCGACATTTTCTCGTGATCGTCGAAATCATGGATCTTCACGGTCAAACCATGAACAGGTGCCAGAATGCGACGGATTGGGTTGGGGATATGGTGATCGCCTTGAACAATACGCAGTGAGCTGATCAATGCGTAACGCCAGCCGTACTTACCGCCTGCTAAGGCGTCAAGCCAAGCAGTCTCAGAAGGAAGCTCGCCATTGCTGTCAATGCTGAACTTGGTAGTCTTACCCATTGTAGTGATGCCAACATTATTGTTGTGATATTCAATATCGGTGTGTCCATCAGGAGGAACACCACCGAAGCTTTCAATGACGGGAATTTTATCGTAGTCTCCGTTGTAAAGAGTGTCTACAAGGCGACCGATATGACCATCATGGATGCCATCTAGAATATCTTTGATGGGCTCATCCACAACCTTGGAGTACTGAGTAGACACTGGACTTTGCAAGATGCAAGTACGCTGAACGTCTTGTCCACAAACTGCCGCTAGATCCTCAGACTGCCACAACGAATCCTTCTTGAAGTAGAATTCAAAGTTCTCATCAAGAGCAGGAACAAACGGAACAGGTTTCTTAGCACGGTCCATGCATAAAGCCAGGAAAAAGTCCTTGTCTTGTGCATTGACGATCTGAGTTCTGGCGTCAGGGTATGCGTCATAGAATTTCTCCAAAAATTCCGCAGGTTTCTCCAATTGTGAGAAAGACTGCAAAGAACTCAACCGATCACTGGTTTGAGTGAGACGTTCCTCAACACGCTGGATGAACTTGCCGGTCATGTTGCGTAGACTGACGTCGATCCATCTATTCTCCTTGGGCACATACATGAGCTCGACTAATCGGTCGATAATCTCTGCGTACGTCATGTCCTCAATATCAACAAGCTTTCCATCAGCCTTGCGACCGAACCAGGGCTTCTGGAATTCCTTGTTGAGACGCTCAATGAGTGTATCTTTCTGCTTGAGCAGAGCTTCAACGCGCTTGTTGCGGGGCAAGGTAAACACGGTATCATCGAGGTGCTTCCAGAGTAGCACACCACGGGTAGCGATCTTGTGAATAGGTTCACCCATTTCACTAAGAACAGTTAGCACACCACCGGTGGGCTTGTTATAGGTGCCTTCCCATTGAGAATCTGGGACACCAGGTGCTTTAACAATGGCCTCTTTCGCGGCGGGAGAAGTAGCCCATTCTCTCGCAACCATCACGCGAGATCCAAACAAGAAACCATCGAAAGGCATAGGAGGACAGTTGAACTTGGTTGACCACTCGCCAGTCAAGTACGGGTAAGTTCCCTCCGCATCACCGAAACCACTACCAGCGACAAGAATAATGTTGGGGTGTTTGCGAATGGACGAGTAGGTGCTCAAGATAGGTTGGTGGAAGTCCTCAAATGAGTGATGGCCACCACCACGTCCACCAGTCCACTGAATAATGACGGGGAAATCTGGATTGGCAGCAGCGATCTTGATGGCTGCTCTGAGAGACTCAGTAGTACCAGGCTTGAACGAAATATGCTTCAAGCCCAGGTCACGGATGTACCCGTTAGCAACCTCAAGGGAGGGCACGCCAGCACCAATAGTCAATCCTTCGATAGGGAAGCCTTCCTTGCGCAACCGCTGGACTAAAGGAATGGACATTTGTAGCAAATAGGGATTGACATACAAAACGTTCAAGGAAATGCCAACTGTAGGGTTGGTGGACTTCTGAATCTCACGGAGAGCACCCTCGAGTGCCGACTCCAGGAAGTATCCTCCACCTCCAAGTTCGATGTGATATCCCGCATTGAGCGTAGCGGCAACCACCTTAGGCTTGACAGTTGCTGGAACCATACCTGGAACCATGAGAGGCGGGCGACCCAAAAGTCGCGAGAACTTGGTGTCGACGTAGATCTTGCCAGATTTCGTCTTGACAAGAGACGGGCTAAACTCCTTCACCCAATTGGGAGCATAGACAACCGAGCCCGACGAGCGATTGAAAATCTCTTGTTTGTAGCCAAGTTCATCGGAGGGAGGGTGGCCGTCCAAAACGCCAGCAACAATGAGGCGAACTCCTGAGCCCTCCTTAAGGCGGTGAGTAAGAGAAGCCAACCCGGATGCACCACCTGGTCCGAAATCGAGAACATGGGTAACCGCGTCCCCAAAATCGGTAGCTGGCTCCCAGTGAACGGGAAGGACGGTAATGAGCTCGACAAGACGACGGGCCAAATTGGGTGACTCTCGCAAGTCGGCACCGTCGTATGTATCCAGGACCTTGAACTTGAGTTCAGTAGCATCGAAAGAAAGATCTTTGCAATCCTTGATAATCAAATCAGTTGCATCCTTGAGGAGGTCGCCATGGAAAGGAGAAGTAATGGGCAAGAAGCGGTTGGTGATGCGGGTGACGCGCTTGCTGAAAGGCACTCTGCCTTGGTCGGCATCTGCACCAGCCTTCTCCTCACGAAGAAGCTTATTCAAACCATACAAACTCATGGGCGGGCCACTCACGACAAATGACTTGGGACCGTTAATTAGAGAAATTCCAATGTGCTTATCCTCAGGGAGGTACTTGTTTGCACGCTGGATGAACTGCTCAACTTGATGCTGGGTCAAGTCGCGAATACTCATCATGGGAGAGGGAGTGCCCTCGTTGTTTTCCACACTATCCTCAACGACTGAGGGCAACAAGGAGGTTTCAGGGTAGACAGAGTTGCAGCGGAAACCAATGTAGAAAAGTAGAGACAAACACCGGGCGGCGGCCTCGTTGAAGTCGTCCCAAGTGTCACATGTCGCAACGGCTACGGCAGTAATGACACCCTGAGAGTGACCAGTAGCGCTCTTGATGTAGCTACCAAACTCACCAGGGGTAATGCCCAAGACGCAGCAAGTTACCAGGTAGTGAGAGAGCTGGATCAATCCAATCACGGGGACACTAACGGGAGCGAACACCAAATAGTCCTCGCTGGGGCGAGTCTCGGGGTTGTCCAACCAATTGATTACGTCCAATCCCTCGGCGTAGACCTTCGAGGCGTCAGGGTGGTTAGACGCGAGGTTGGAGAGCAGCCTGCTGGCAAAAGTCAGGAAGGGCTTAAGAACATGAGGGTACGTGTCGTAGAGCTTGACCAATTCGAGGAAATACGCCTCGCTGGTGCCCTGTCCTCCGAAAATAGCGGCCAAGCCGGCATTTCCGTCCTCTGCGGCACGCAGCAGAGCACTGGCGTGGGGCCTGATTGGGCGATTTGCAGCATAGCGTGCAGAGAAATAGGCTCTTACAACGCCATCAGGGTCCTCGGTGTTCATCTGTGCTGCCATAGTGTGAACGTCGTTGCCGATCAAGAAGCGATTCTCGAATTCATTGAGAACGCTGGGCAAGATCTCATCAAAAGGACCAGGCTCTTCATCAACGATATTTGTGACATATTCTAGGAACTTTGCAAACAATTCGCCCGGATCAGTAATCTCGAGCTCGGCATCGGCAGCTAGAGAATCAGCGAAGCCCTGTTTGAGCTGTTGTGCACTAGAAAACAGCTTATTGGGAATAAGAAAGGTGTGTTCTGCTTCACCGGATTCAATAGTGATTGGCCGCAACGAGGCGGCCGTCACCGGCGTAGCCATTCCAGTAGACATGACAGAATTCAGAGTGATCTCAGTGGCCTGAACATATATATCTGGCCCACTCAACCGGTCAACCGGGTTAGGGTGCATGAGCGTGCATTTGGGAGGGAGGTTGGGTAACGTTCCGGGCTGTCTGGGTTGGCTCAGAACCGAACTGGTGTTGATCAGGTGCGCACTTTTGCGCATCCATCTGAAAGAATTATGATTGGCTATTCATTGCCTCGGCAAAAGCTCAACGGTCCATCTGCAGGGTAAGGGACTTTTTTCCGAAATCAACCTACCAGGTCACGACCCCAACAGTTGGTGAGGTTGGGTCCTTTTGCTGATAATTACAGGCGTTAATTATGTTTTTGTTTGCTATCATCTATTGCACTACTGCACTCATATTCTACGATAAATCCGCCGCACAATTGGTCGGGAGGCACTCGACGGGGCGTGGCCACCACGATGACCTGTCGGAAAAACCAGGGTAATTACTAAGACGTAGACGTTCATGCTACGACTACATGTTCGCATGATCGCTTGGGGGACGGTGCATTTACCGGCCTGTAAACTCAGATACAACACAACAATCGCCGAAATTGGGGTTCCGAGAATGGATGGTTAAACAACCTCAAATGAGGCAAATAATTGGACTTGTCAAATTAAAATTATCTGTTGGTCTAGGCGACCTTAATGTGCTATGGGGATACTTCGGCGACGTCGGTTACGTAAATCTCGAATGGCTGAAGATGCCCTGAAAATATCGCTAAGTCCAGCAGAAAAGTCTGAATCCAGTCAAGAAGTCAGCCTGGGCGAGCAGATTCAGCGTATTACTCAAGAGCGGGGACCATTTGCGTCGATCAATGAGGAATCGCTAGAAAAGGAGATCGAGAACTCCAAAGCCCAAACTCCAGAGAAAGAGGAGACACCCGAGGAAACCAACAATTTTGAACAGAAAAGAGCCAGCCTCAGTAATAAAATCCGCAATGCCCTCAACGAGAGTGCATTGTCTCTCGATTTTGTCTCGTTACTAGTCTCGGGTCTGCGACCGCAGGCGGGCGCTTCGTCCATGTCACCTATGCTCAAACAGCAAATCCCAGTAGGCACAATCAGTGGCGACACAATTGTTTCAGATACCACGACGCCCGTCGATGCTCAGTCACAACCGGGCACTGGTTGGAAACTACTGGCTTTCGAAAATGCAAGCAACCAGCTGGAAGACGCACTCGCACGTCTTGAAAAGACCAATATAAAAGAGCAGGCGTTCTGGGAGCAGGTGCACAACCTTGTATCTAGAGGCGAGGTTGTGTACAAGTCGAAAAAGTCAACAACTGCGAGCAACTTGAGAGTGAAATACGGATACGGCGATTGCGGGAGCACCTACTTTGACAAAGGAATCGGAGTTATCGACTCTTCAAGCGACGGCGAGCTCATATTCAAGCCTCGCTCTGAAGTAAGCAAACGGGTTGTGAGAGTAAATGTTTATGTGAACGACGAGCTCGTGAGCCAAGCGTTTGAAAAGATTCCCGATACAGCTACTGACATTGATCGGGCTCGCAACTTCCTCTTTGAGGATGAGCTGTTTTACTTCTTGATTCTCGAGGCACGAACGCTGGCGTCCTATCGAGTCACGCTCACTGACAAAAGCATTGTGTGGCAATTGCAAGACAAGCAGGTAGAAATTGAACACGTAGACTACGACCAGGCTGTCCAGGAAGGTGGAAACCATAGCACGTTTGCCAGTATTTTGTGCGACCTCCTGCACCTCTTACTCTGTCATTCCCAGGCAGAGAATCTTCGCAAGTCGCAGCTGCCTCCGCCTCCGCTTGACAGCGAACCAGTTGAGCCTCACAACCCTGAAATCATGAGGCCAATCTTGGCACATGCGCACCATTCAATAGCGGAGGCACGAGTACTGAAGCTTGTAGAGATGATGTTCAGCGGACAGGTGCAACCATTAACCACAAAGGATAAGAACAGTGATCCTTACAAAATTCTTCTCGCAAAACCACACAGCGAGTTCAGATTGAAAAACTCTGTCACCCTAACTGTAAAGTCCCCGCTTGACGGAGCTGCATTTCAGGTCAAGACCAGCAGTACATCGGCTACATTCTACGACCTGAACGAGCTTGAGCTTTGGCTCAGAAGTACCATTACCCATAATTCATAAACACTAACGATAATGCGATTTGAAATATATAAAGGAGGGATATATCATAAAAAGGAGGGAATAAAAATAATCATGGAGGCAGCGCAGCGGACAATATTAAACTTGATCGGCAAAAACGTAAGAAAATCCCCTGAACTCCTCTTGCATAGCTGGAGTTAACGTACTGTTCATGGGAGTCAATGCAGGCATCTCTGAAGTGAATTCCTTGTCAAAGTACCTGACATCGGTGGGGGAGTCAATCTCGGGTTTATAAGGTGGTTTAACACGCAAATTCAACAAATCATCGAAATTAATATTGTGGAAATAAGGATGATCCATAATCTCTTTTGCATCGTCGGGTCCTGAGCCCAGTCGCCTTGAGGGGTCTCGTTCCAGCAGTTGCTGCAGAATCGAGACAGAGTCCTTGGGCATATGGATAGGATAGAGAGGCTCGTCGCTGAGGATTGCGTCATAAACCTCGTCCTCGTCTTTACCACGGAACGGCGATTTGCCGAGGAGCATTTGATACATCAAAACGCCGAGTGCCCACCAATCAACGCTGCGGCCATACTTTTGGTCGAGCAAGATTTCTGGAGCGATAAAGTCAGGGGTACCACAGAAAGTTCCGGTGGTCTGACCATAGCCCATATTCTCTTTGCAGAGACCGTAATCAGCGATTTTAATGTGACCGTCGAGAGTAAGCAGAATGTTATCTAGTTTGAGATCACGATAAATAACATTGTTGTCATGGAAATAGCTCAAAGCTAATAAAACCTCAGCAGCGTAGTACTGAGCCTGAGAGGCGGTGAACAAGTCCTTCTGAATGTGGTACATAAGATCTCCGCCGCTCACATAGTCCATAACAAAATAGATGCGATTAGCCGTTTGGAAGCATGCAAATAAGTTAATCAAGAATGGGTGACTTTCCTTGTTGGCAATCAAGAACACATTTTTCTCGGAGCGGGTGCTTTCGACCTCACGATTATCAATGATGAAATTCTTCTTGAGAACCTTGATGGCATAGAGCTTTTGCGTATGTTTAGACTCTGCAAGCATAACCTTTCCAAAGTTTCCTTTACCCAGAACTGCGAGGAAAGAGAAGTCGTCGAGTCCAACTTTATGCCGGCGACGATGGCTCTTGGAAACCTGTCCATCACCAACGATAGATTGACGGCTTCGTCTCTTTTCGACACCATCAAGGAGTACCTCAGCTGCGACAGAGGCTTCTTTCTCCTGCTCTGCTCTGGCATCTCTAGTAGGGATTTTCGAGATGGGCTCGGGCTTCCTTACCGGCTCTGGTTCGGGCTCTGGTTGAGGTTCCAATGAAGGAAGATCAAGCGAGAGCTGGGACTGTTGGTTTCGCGCTTGCTGGTATTGCTCCTGCTGGACCTGAGTTCGTTGATGCTGGTTCTGATGGTAGGCACGCTCTTTCTCTTTCTGCTGCTGGGCCCTTGGATCAAGAGACATGGCCTCAGTAGACTCGTCCGCCCACCAGGTAGTGTTCCCACCAAGGTCGAGGTCCAAACGAAGAGCTCCGCTGGAATCGCTTGAGGTCTTTGTGTGAGCCGAGTCGGGGACCTTTTTACGGTTCACGTGCTTATTATTAGGATTGGGTGCAGTCGCTGGAGCAGTGTGAACATGATGCTGGGTTGGTTTTCCGCCAATGTAGGGGTTATTAGATGGGAGGCTGCCAGTCGACGAATTAACCAAGGTGGTGGTAGTGGAAGCCGCAGCTGACCTTTTATTATGCTCGAACTTGGTGAGCTTGATGGTGTTGAGGATACGTGCTGCGGTCTCCATATCGGTGCCGCAAAAGTCTGGAACGAACCTAACGCAGCTGGAGTGACACATGATTCCACATTCTCCACACTTGCGTATCTTCTTCTTGCCGAATGGTAGGATAGTTCCACAGTGGCAGCACCAATTGGCGCTCATATTCGAGCTCGGATCCCATTTATGCGGAATGCGGTAGTTGAGCTGCTCGTCGCCGTTGCCGGTTTCCTTGGCGGTCTTGGAGATGCATTTGGTGACGACCTTTGCCGCGCAGTCCTTATGACAGGCGAAGCGGCATTCTGAGCACTGGAACGGGAATGTCATGAAGTTCTCACAGATGGCACATCGCATGACCGAGTAGAATCGTTGGTGTACGAACTGGTGGCCCTTGATTATTGTGGCATCCTCCTGTTTACGAATGGCATTATGACGGTCGAGGCCATCCTTGTAAACGTGCGTGGGCCCCGTGACGTTTTTGTCAAAGCCCATGCGCAAATAAATACGTCCTGCTGGCTCGAGGATGAACCATCCCTCGACGGTGTCGTCGGGGGTAGATGCAGGGCGGGTCTTCTCGGGGGAGCCGAGCAGCATTGATGGCGCGGTGCTCTGGCCGTTGGGACCTCTGATGGGCTTTGATGCTGGCTTGGTGGTTGCGACTGAGGCCTCGCGGATGACGGTGTCGGCGTTGGCCCATCCGGACGTGACGTGCGACTGGACGCGCTTGCGGCGGATGGCCTCGATTATATCATTAATGCGCATCCACATGACGGCCACTGGCTTCTGGGACGACCCCGCTTTATCGTACGCGAGGATCTCGATCTCGTTGGCCTTCTCGACTGGGATGTTGAATTCCTCGTTGAAGACGTCGCCCTTGGTGGTGCAGGAGCTCGCCACGAGCTGGTTCTCGACCTTGATGAACAGCTTGGTCTCAACGTTGCGCGAGGTGCTGAGGTTGGTGTGGTCGACGCCGTCGATCTGGGTGACGAAAAGATGCAGCGTGCCGGTGACGGGGCGGCGGACGTTCTCCTGCACCGGCTCGGCGCTGTCCAAAAAATTGTCTAGCTTCATGTCTGAGTACTTTTTCAGCGCGTATCGCAGCAGCTCGATCTTGGCGGTTATATCCGCGAGGTTCGCGGTCGCCTCGTCGCGAGCCTGCTTGTCTCCTTCCTGCTGGTACAGCTGCCGTAGCTTCTCGAGCTTGGGCTTGTACTGCTTCTCCAGACTGAGCTTGAAATCAAGCGTCTGGAGCATGAGCTGGATTCGCTGGCCCATGAACTTGTTATCGTACCGCAGGAGCTCCAGCGGGCCTCCACTCGGCTTCGACGGCTGACGCTGCGCATCTGGCCCCGAAACTGACAGCCGCCGCAGCTCAGACTCCAGATACTGGATATTGTTCTGCATCATGCGGATCTGGGCCCTGCATTGCTGGAGAACAGCCGTGTTGCTGGTACTGGCAGACATGGAGCGAGCGCCGTCAAGGAGCTTCTGCTCTCGCCGGATCATTTCCTGGATTCGCTCCGACTTGTCCGTCGCGTCGAGGCTCATTGGTAAGAAAACACGCGCCACGAGGTTACTAAGGGAGACAAGAGACGACCCTGGGGTAATGACTGGGAGTGGGAGCTACGTAAACAATGCTACAATTGTGCGGGTAATAGTTTAAATAGGTAGATAATTGTCGCAGCTGCGGGTGGCGTCCCCGGTGGCTCGGCGTGGAAGGTGCTGGACGGCCACGGCGGGCTGGCGGTCGAGCTGGTTGCTGCGGCTTGGCGCGCACAGCGTGTCTCGTGGGCCTGGCAGGAATCAGGGGCCTCTGCGTTGCGATCTCAATGTGTTTCAGACTTGCATCATTTGGGTATCTGCAGCAGTTCTAACGGCTTTGCATATGTTGGAACCGGGAAGCTGGCAATGTTGAGTTGCAATTGGAGTGCACGGGGATGCAACTGCGCTCAGGGCGATAGGGCGTTTGCCTGGCTCATGCGTGCCCCGATTAACGTGCATACCATGGATGACATCGTGAGGGGCATTGAGGGTCAAGCACATGCTGGCCAGTGTGGACGTGCAAGTAGAAACTAAATACTAAACAGGGTGTGTAGTGCCGCTGCGATATCGCAGGCCCGCTAAATGTCAAGATCGCCATCAGGCACAGAACCACGGTGGCGACTCTCACTGGTCGAGTCTCAATCGGCCTCTAATCGCCGCAACACAGGACAGATGCTATTCAATAAACTAGCTAGATTACACCAGCCATGATGGTCGTGGACGCTATGTACATTAGTCGTGGGGCTTGGGGTTGACCTTGGATAACAGCCGGTTAGAGTGGTAGTTGATGGTCGATCTCTTTTGCTTAACATGCTTATGGCCAGCCATACACTGCTTGAGCTCCTGCTCGAGCTGCTTGCATGCGTTGGCCCCTTCGCCGTTGGAGGCCCAGCAGGTCAGGAGGCTCGTGAGCGCGACCGCACAGGTCCCCTGACGCTGGCCAATCCGGGTATCCTTAACCTTGAGGTATGGCACTTGAGGAAGCCGCTTTTGCATGGTTTAGGCAAACTGCAAATTTCAGATGACAAATCATATAGCCCTGGCAATGACGCACCCGAGAACGAAGCTGAGAATAGATATCCCAAATAGATGAATCGACGGCAGCAGAATGTAGTCCTGAGTTACGATAACCCATAGTGCCTGCAGAATGTCCTTGAGGCTCTTCTCGGCCTGCGGCTCGCTGCTCTCCTGCGGATCGGGCTCCTCGACAAAGTCCTCGGTCGCCTCGACCAGAACCTCGGGGTCCTTCTTCACTTCCTGGAGGGCCGCCTCGTGGAGAGCGTCCTTAACCTTTTGCTCGAACGAGCCCACCAGGCGGCGCCGTTTCCACGGCTCGAGCCCCAGCTGCACGATCATGAACAGCAGCAGATTGGCGGCGAACATCAGCATGGTCCCCCACGTCGAGAACTGCCGGATCTTGTCGCTCCAGATCTGCTCCTCGCGGTAGCGGTCCCCGATAAGCCGGGCGAGGTCGTTGCGTTTGGTCTCGAGGGCCTCCTCGTCGACGTCAGACGCCTTTCTGGCCTGGTCGACGTTCTTTTCAAAATTGTGGTCGTCGCGGTACAGCTGCGTGAGCCGCTCGACGTCGCGGTTCGTCCACTCGCTCTTGCGGTGCAGCAGATCGTTTATTTCTCGCTGCACGTTGGCTCGATCGGTGACGGCGGTGTCGTAGGCGGCCCGCGACTCGTCCAGAACCCGCCTCAACTCGGTGATCTTCTGCTCCGTGTCGGAGATCTGCCTCTTGAGCTGCTCAATTGATGTGTAGCCGCTGACCGAGTGGAATCGAGCCACCATGTCCATGGCCTTGATCTGCAATCCGTCGAGAAACTTTGACATTTCCTTGGAAAAAGCACTCCTCCTGGCCTCCTGCTCGCTGGGGAGTGGCTTCTTGCTCGAAGAGCTGTTGAAACGGCCCATTGCCCGGTACAGTGGCCGCCATTGCCTGGCCAGTGGTCGCAACATCGCTCAGTTACGTAACCACAGGCTCAGTGATATGAACCTCAAAATCAAGAAGGCCAAACCGCGGGGGAGGCGGCTGCAATTTGAGGAACCGGCCGAGCAGCAGGAGCAGCCCGTCTCGACCGTGGAGCAGCACCGGCCGCCGGACGACCCCGTCATCACTCTGCCCGCTAATAACTTATCTCAACAATTAGGCTATCTAGAAGACATAAAATCTCGGCCAGACGCCCCTACCTCGGACGCATATAGAGAATTGAGCGTGGAGGATTTCGGCAAGGCGATTCTCCGGGGCCTCGACGCCGACGAGACTGGTCCTCCCGTGGGACACCCCAAACCCAGGCCCCCGAGGTTGGGAGTGGGCCATAAGGGTCCCACTAAGCCGGGCGATAGTCAGCTCGACAAGAAGCGACGCAAGTTGGATGCTAGCAAATTCGAGTGAGGATCAGCCCAGCAAGCGGCCGAGAAACGGCCTTGATCCAGAGGACAAGGGGCGTCGCTCCGACCCGGGCCTCGACGGTGCCGACGATTTGGACGCTGAAAATTGGTTCGAGGACCTCGTCGAGGAAATGGAGGACAGCATGGACCGGTCGCCAGGGCCAGAGTCGATCCCCGTGGAGCCTGTTGTGGCCAAGCAGATCCAGGATGACCTGATCGCCGAGGGCCCCCGACTTTTCATCCAAAAATACTTGATTGCTGATCCAAAGCCGTTTGCTCCGTCAAAGCTCCTGGCCGCACTGGGGTTCCCTCTTTCCCGGCAGGTCGCCGAGGAGCACGGCGAGCGGCGACTCGAGCTCATGCTGCAGATCGCCATGAAGCACTTTATGAGCCAGCGGCGTCGCCTCCCCGAGCCTCGCACGCTCGACGACGTCGTCGAGCTCATCAAAAAGGCCCGCAACATCATCGTGCTGTCGGGGGCCGGCATCTCGACGTCGCTGGGGATCCCCGACTTCCGCAGCGACGACGGCCTGTACGCCCAGCTCAAGCACCTGGGGCTCGACGACCCGCAGGAGGTGTTCGACATCGACCTGTTTCGCCAGGACCCCCAGGTGTTCTACTCGGTCGCGGCGAAGATCCTCCCCCAGGAGACGCGGTTCAGCCCGACCCATCAGTTCATCAAGCTGCTGTACGACAAGGGCAAGCTCCTGCGCAACTACACGCAAAACATCGATAATTTAGAGGCTGCCGCAGGAATTCCCCCCGAGAAGCTCGTGCAGTGCCACGGGTCGTTCGGGCTCGCGTACTGCTTCTCGTGCTTCCACAAGGTACCCGGCGAGTCGCTGTACCCCCAAATACGCCGCGGGGAGGTGCCACGGTGCCCCAAGTGCACGCGAAAGAAGATCCAGATGGAGAAGCGGGAACACGACGTCGGCGACGAGAGCTTTGGGGTGTACAAGCCCGACATCACCTTCTTTGGCGAGCAGCTGCCGACGCGGTTCGACGACATGCTCCTCGGCAACCGCGGCGACGCCCGCAAGTGCGACCTGCTCATATGCATCGGCACGTCGCTCAAGGTCCAGCCGGTGGCGAGCATCGTGCGGGTGGTCGACCGCAGCGTGCCCCAGGTGTACATCTCCAAGACGCCAGCCCGGCACTGCTCGTTCGACGTGAGCCTGCTGGGCCCATGCGACGACGTGGTGGAGCTGCTGTGCGCCAAGCTCGGGTGGAAGCTCGACCACCCCATGGCGAAGCGGCCGCCCGACCTCGCGGACACCGAGTACCCCGGGGGAACCATCGCGAGCCACGACGGGGTCTACGAGTTCAGCTAGCATGTGCATAATCGAGGAGATGCTAAATAAATATTATAGAATTTCTTTAATAATGAAGCCGCCAGCCAGCACAGCAGCCGCGATCCAGATCCACTTGGTCGGCAGCTTGGCCTCGTCGACGCTGGGCTTGTTGATGGCGGCCCTGAGCTTGGCGTCCATGTCCTCAAGGGGAGCGTCGCTCTGCTTGATCAGGTGGGGAAAGTGTTCTCTAAACTTTTGGTTCCTCGCATTCCAGTCGTGAGAAACCGCCGCCAGACGCCGCCGTTCGTAGTCAGTGCACGAGATTGACCCCGACGTCAGCTCGTTGCCGTTCATGAAGCTCAGCAGGCCTACCAGAATCGTCGACACACTCCAGGCTGGGTTCCAGGTCTTGGGGTGATAGTCGCTGATGCTCAGGCACAGGCGGGTGTTGGGCTCAAACCGGCCCGAGGGCGTGATCATCCGAATTGCGGGAGGCTTGAACGGGTATTCGGCGGGGAACATCAGCGTTCCCATGTATTGGCCCCCCGCGTACGGGGTATCTGGGGGCCCCGTGATCACGTAGTACCATTCTAAAATGTTCTCCTCGCTGGGATGTGCCTCAATGTACTGGGTAGGGTTCTCCTGAAGCGCTTTGTACTCTTTAGTCAAGCGCTTCTGAGCGACTCTGGTGGCCATTTGACAAGTCTGACAAAACTGGCCGGCTTTATCGCAGCGCACGTGACTCTCGGACAGGGCAGCTGCAGCTTGCGGTCAGTCCAGAGCGGCGAAAATCGTGTATATATATCTCAATAATTAGATTAGGGCGGCTGCCCCCAATAAATACTACTTGACCAACTTGACCGCCTGGTCTCGAGACAGGCCGTCGCCCCTTCTGATCCACTCGGCGATCTTGAGCGTGAGCTTGTCGTCGTCAGCCTTGATCCACACCACACCATTGACCCCAATTGCAAGCTCGAACGTGTACTTTTTGCCAATGGCGTCGAGCAGGGGGTGCCCCTTGAACAGCAGGTGTCGGGCGTAGCCACAGCTCACGTTCACGAGGTAGCCGTCCTTGAGCTGGCCAAAGCCCGACGCACGCCCGGTGGTTGCGTCCACGCACTCGAGCTCGGGCTCGCAATACAGATTCGCCGAGGCAATTCGTCCGTACACCACATCGCCGGGCACCAGGTTCGGCCGGTTCTTCTTGTTGGCGCCCTCAAAGGCAAAGGCACTCAGCCTGATGGGCTTCGACTTGTCCTGGAGCGTCACTCGGTACGCATCCATCATTTTGTTGCTGATAACGCCAATGACCATGTCTCTAGCGGCCGGTACGTATCGCCTTGAGTTCGACGTTACGTAGGTGGTCTTGCCGCTGCTCGCCAGTTCGCCGCAGACAATGGGCACTGGAGGGCTAATAGGGTCCAGGTACACGCCAGGGCCCCAGTTGTCGTTAGGGAGCTCGTCGCCGGGAACAATCATAGACTCTAGCACGACTGAAAAATTCAGGTGGCGGCGCGCCACGATCCGTTTTGCATGTCGATCGAGGTGCCGCTCGCCAAGCCAGAATGGCCGACGGTGGACCAAGATACGGGCGCTCTACTAGTTGATTTGCTAGTCAAGTATCTCAGCCCGCTGCGAGCTCTGCGAGACATCACTGAGATTCCAGATCTGTACGAGCACTTTACCGTTGGGTTCAACTCGACCATGGCCGCCATTGAGGACTCTGAAAAGCCGCTATATTGCGTGTTCGTGTGCCGGTCCGATCTGCCACCTGAGATCTGTGCCCCAATTGCACTGGCCTCCTCGGCTCTGAACTTCAAACTGGTGCAGCTGCCAAAGGGTGCCCTGGCACGATTGAGCGAGTCTACAGGCAGCAAAAGCTCGGGAGTGATCGGTGTGAGAGACGGCCTCGGCGACAGTAAGCTCGTGGGCCTGCTGGCGAACATTGGTGAGGCCACCACCAACTGGGCTTACGGTCCCGCCAAACTCAAGAGCAAAAACAGGCCCGCAAAGAAAAAAGCGTGACCTGACCTAGTCTATATTTATTCTCCCCAATACCCCATAATTACTATCTGACATAATTAAATTGCCCCATGTCTGACGAGATCAGCTTGAAGGAGTATGCTGAGCAACTCGAAGAGCTCGACAAGGAGGCGTTCGAGCAATTCCCATACGACCCGAAAGAGTGCACGCACCATCTGAGCGTCGGCCGGCAGATGCTGTACGTGTGCCACACCTGCCCGCATCCCAACGCGATCTGCTACACGTGCAATATCAAATGCCACACCGACCACGACACCGTCGAGATCGGGTCGAAACGCAATTACACTTGCGATTGCGGGACTGATCGCACCAATTTCCCCTGCACGGTTCGGGGGATCGAGGAGATCGAGAGCTCAGATAACTCAAAGTTCTCGCACAATTTCTACAACAAGTTCTGCGTTTGCGACTCGGAGTACGATGAGAGCAGAGATATGATCCAATGTGGCCTGGGGGCGGCGTGCGACGAAGACTGGTTCCATCACGAGTGCATCCTGGGGGGATCAGGGGACGAGAGCGGGTTGGAGGAGAACGAATCGAACCTGTTCATATGCTGGCAGTGCGTGGAACAGGAGGATCTCGAGTTTCTGCGGACGCTGGGGGCCGTCAAATGTGCCATTGACCGCGAGACTATGGTGGACAATAAGCGAAAGCGTACAGGTGCAAGCTTCTTCATGGTTGACGATTACCCAAACAAACTTGCCGAGTCCAAGTCCGACGAGGTAGCGAAATTGCTCAAAAAGTTCCCGTTCCTGGGCGATAACGAGTCCAATTATGAACGACCAGACGACGAGGTCGATACAGACAACGTGATCTCTCACTTCCTCGGACAATTGCCTTACAACCAGGCCCTCAGCCACATTGAGGGCTACCGAAGACTGACCACACAACTGCAGAGCTTCCTGCAGTCTCGAGATAACTCCCAAGCGGTGTCTCTTGATGAGATGAAGGAGTTCTTTGGGAGCTTTTTCAAGAAAAGCCGGCGCACGGACTAGCCTAAATAGCATTATTTATTTAAATGAGACACCAAAATAACTTTTGTACGCAAACATGGACATTTATGCCAAAGATCATATCACCTAAGCATGGAAGAGTACCAGGATATCAAGGACTCGCTTTTCTATGCCATCGATGTATCTCCATCGATGCTGGAGCCACTGGAGCAGGACAAGACAAAGAATCCTGCTCTAGCTGCGCTACAAGCCGTGTGTGAGGCCGCTAGGACTCATATGGTGGAGACCCCCGCTAACAACATTGGGCTCCTTTTTTACGGTGTCAAGGGCCACAAACAGAACATTTACGAATTTATGCCATTGGGACCGCAAAACTCAGACTCAATTAAGGAGCTAATGCGGCTTTGCGACGACCCAGGTTACTTCAAAGAGAAAATAACTCCCTCAACCGAGAAAACAAACATTGCAGACGTATTCTTTCAAGCGGGAGTCCAATTTGAACGAGACAAGGCCAAAAGCTTTCGTCGACTTGTAATTGTGACAAACTCAGACCTGCCGTGCGAACCAGCTCTGGCCCCGGGTGCGATCACCGTTTCTCGGGACCTCACAAACAAGAATGTATTTATTTTGCCAGTGTTTATTAAAACGCCCGGAAAAGATTTCAATGTGGATCTCTTCTGGGGCGATATCCACTATGGAAACTCCGACTCGAAATTCGCCCCAAGAACCATCGGTATGGACAGCCTCAAGGCCATGATTGTAGCCAGGAGTCACATCAAGCGCTCGCTTTTTCGAGTTCCACTTCAATTCGGAGCCATCAGTATGGATGTCAAGGGATACAATCTCGTTGGCTCGCAGCGTAAACCCCCTACTCCACGCAGAGTGTACGTCGAGGGTACCAAAGAGACAATTGTCCAAGGAACCACGCAGTTTCTAAATGCCAATACTGGTGCCGAAGTTAGCAAGGATGAAATGACACGAGCATTCGGCATTGGTGATGCCACAGTCGAGATATCAGAAAGTGAAATGGAAGACCTACGCAACTTTGGAGACCCGAAAATATCCGTGCTGGCAGCAACGAACCGGCTCAACTGCGCCATGGTGCAAACCTATGGCCACTCTTACTTCCTATACCCCTATGACACACAACATACAGGATCTACCCGAGCATTCGCAGCACTATACCACTCCCTCATTCGGAGGGACAAGGTTCTTATTGCGTCTGCTCTAGTTCGCAAGAACTCTGTGCCGTTTATTTGCCTATTAATTCCCTCAATCGAAAAGAAGTTTGATAAACAACCAGACATCCAGGAGCGACCTCCTGGAATCCATATGGTCAGACTTCCTTATGTAGATGACATTCGGAAAATACCCCCCGGATATGATGTCAAGAATCGCGACGACCCGCCTGATGAGATTCAGGGTCTGATCGAGAAAGTGGCAACCACGCTCACCTGGAAACCCAATGGGTATTCGCCGTACCGTTTCCCCAACCCAAAACTCGAGTGGTACGATTCGATTATCGAGGCAACGGCGCTATCCGAGGAAATGCCACCTGTACCGCGAGACCCCACCATACCAAAGTACAGTTCGTTCGAGAAGAGAGTGGGAAGCGAGCTACGTGAGATCAGTCGTCTCTTGGCTACGCCTGAAAGTGATGATGAGCCTGCGGCTCAAAAGACCAGATTGGAATGAGCAGATATGTATACAACGAAACTAATATATTAACCGCATCCACATTGTATAATTTCCTTTAATGACACGAATACATGCTTGCTCTAGCTGAGGCGGGCGCCTTCGGAGAAACTTTGCATATTTCTTTGGTTTGCATATCAGCGTGTCGAGCGAGGCCTTGGACACTACATTCTTTGTGATCCTTATTTGGGTCGAGTTCAAACTCCGGATCGCACGCTAGTAGGCAAAAGATGGCATAATGCAGGCTGAACCCGAGTCCCCAGTCGAGGATGTAGGGCAGATCAGAGGTGCAACTGCCCAAAGCCGGAAAAACTCTGGGCTATAACTGCACTAGCGGAAGCCTTGAGCATTATAATTTGAGGCACCCGACTTTAAAGACTTTCTTAACGCTTATGTATCTCAATGATCGTGTGTTTGAAAGCTTTCCCCTAGCCCTCACGGGGGTAATGAGGGGTAGCATGCTGAATCTCAGCAGATCTGGGTATTGCACACGCAACTATCTCAATAGTTTGTGATTACTTGTGGGTTGTAAAAGTGCTCGGAAGAATCGCCTGGCCTGTTGACCATACTCGCGTGATCAAGCTTCGGCTTCCTGCGGGTGCCGCATGATTTGGGAGTTGGTAAGATGCATTCGTTGAGAGAATACTCCTCTTGACCAAAGTGTTTCCAGGACAAACTTTCTGGCGGCAAAATAAGGAACAGGAAGAAATGCCACAAGATACTGCCGCCAAGTCCCCGGGCAGTTGAGTAGACCCTTGGCAGCGATCTTGGCGACCTTGCCAAGTTCGGCGTGACGTGCATATGCATATGCACCAATTGGAGTATGTGGGGAAGCACATTTTCTTCTCATAAAAGGCGGGAGTACCCCACAGAAATATTTTATGGATAACCAAGTCGAACGTGGGCCCAATCTTGCGCCAGCATCAATCGCACATTACTTTTTAACTCGTATACCGACCTTGAAGCCTCCCCCATTCAAGGAAAGGAAGCACCTCCTGAACCCGTTGCCGCCCTTGCGAAGCATCTCGTTGAGGCAATGGAGCTTTATTGGTGTAGCGTTTTTTGGCTGGACCTGGGATGCATTTGACTTCTTTTCAGTTTCCCTCACCGTTACTGATCTGGCTGAAACCTTTGGAAAGACAGTTACGCAGATTTCCTGGGGAATAACTGTTGTATTGATGCTTCGTTCAGTTGGAGCAGTGCTTTTCGGCCTGGCAGCAGATAAGTGGGGCCGAAAATGGCCCTTCATTATCAATATCCTAATGTTCATTGCTTTGGAACTCGGAACTGGTTTCAGCCAAACATATAAACAATTCCTCGCTTGTAGAGCTCTCTTTGGCATAGCGATGGGAGGAATTTATGGTAATTGTGCAGCCACTGCTCTTGAAGACACCCCCATAGAGGCAAGAGGTATCATATCTGGCTTCCTGCAGCAAGGCTACGCATTTGGGTATCTACTGGTTGTATGCTTCAATCAGGGTTTGAATGAGCGTTTCAATCCTAATATCTCACATGGATGGCGGCCTCTCTATTGGTTTGGAGCTGCCGTTCCTGTGCTGATCATTGTTTGGCGTCTTTGCCTTGGGGAGAGCAACCACTATATTCAGGCTCGGGCCGAGCAAAAAGGGCAGCTTGGACAAACATTCATGAAACAGGCTAAGAAGGCTGTCAAGACGCATTGGCTCATGATGATTTATTTGGTCCTGCTTATGACTGGTATGAACTACATGTCCCATGGATCCCAGGATTTGTATCCCACCCGCCTCACCAAACAGCTTCAATTCAGCACAAAAGCCAGTACCGTTACCAACAGCGTAGCTAATTTGGGCGCGATCACTGGTGGCATCTTCTTTGGCCACATGAGTCAGTTCTTTGGTCGTCGGCTCACCTTGATCTTCTGTTGTGTGGTAGGCGGAGCCCTTGTGTATCCTTGGGGTTTCGCTACATCTAACGCGGGTATCAACGCTTCTGCATTTTTCTTCCAAGCGATGGTTCAAGGCGCTTGGGGCGTGATCCCCATTCATCTTTCAGAGCTCGCACCTGCTGCTCTCCGAGCATTTGTAGTTGGTACGAGTTATCAATTGGGTAACTTGGCGTCTTCTGCTGCTTCTACAATTGAGTCCAAGATTGGTGAACAGTTCCCCCTGCCTCCCGTAAACGGCCAGAATGTCTACGATTATGGTAAGGTTATGGCTATCTTGATGGGAGCAGTTTTCGGCTACGTCTTGATTATCACAATCGTGGGTCCCGAGCGTCGCGACGCGCCCACAGAGGAGTTTATCACTCACGAGGAGAAGGCGTACGTCGAATGTCATTCTGTAACTGATGATCCTGAGCAGAAAATAAACAGAGTCGCCTAACTTTGTCTGAAGTGCCCTGAGGGGTCTCTGGAGAATCAGATCTAGTGAATGTGAACTGGGTCTTGGAAGTTGATCTTCACTTGCCATATCAAATTTGATCATGTACAGCTTTTTTTAAGCATCTAAGCAACGCATAGTTACGATAAATCCATTAAATCAACTCTTTATCTTGAGTCGTGAGTAACCCCTTTTAACGAAAACTGCCGTTTGGTGAAGAGCGAGCTATGTCTATGGTCAGTATTGGGTTCGTAGTGCTAGCACGTAATGAATCTCAAGCTCAATTCAAGATATGAGGGTATACATAATTCTAACATAGGCCCTTAATGTGATTTACGGATATTGTCGATTCGTGTTCTGCTAGAGTCTGGAGGTGGTCTTGTTCATTGCCTAACCGGTCTGGTACCAATGGCCAAGAGGTTGGAAAAAGTCTATGTGATATACCTATTGCGGCAACAAGAGGTTTTCACTAGCTGGTGCGTGTAAATTGAGGATCCTTAGATTCAACCCTAGACTCAACCCCGTGAATAAAGAGGAAACTGGACACAGCGAATGCATTCCGTGCAGCTGACCTGGGAGAGAAAGTTGAAGAGGGACTTCCACAAGACCGGTGTAACTTGCAACGTAGCGCTACTGTGAAATTCACACATGGATATGAGCATCTACGGGTTGTAGAATTGCTGCGGAGCCGGTCTAGGGCATCATTAGAATACTGTTCGCCTAGATTCACCTGATCTGCAAAGACCTGGCAAGCCGACGTTCGCTGGCTACAGAAGTGATCCTGGCCCAGCAATGAGATCAATTAACTTGCACTGTTGAAAATGCAGCATTCTGTCCCGCAAGTGTCCCGTAATGATCTGAAGACTCGCTGATCCCAACCCATTCGTCGAACATGCTAGAGCGACATGTTGCCCAGAATCGCTCCACTTTGAGGGCCCGTTCGCCATAACTTGGCAGAGTAAAGAGTACACCCCGTATAGGCCTTTGCATGTTCAGGTTGACCGAGGCTTCAACAATCCATATCCTCGCAGCTGCAAGCCGACCAACGTGCATAGCCGAAACAGGGTTTCTTCCAACGACGAGCAATTGCAACAAAATTCGCTGAGCAAGTACACAAAATACCAGTAATTCAATGCCGGCTAATACAACTCGCGAATTTCGCCAGGCGGCGTGTGGCGACGACACACAAGTTGCGAACCCAGCACTAGTGCGGGCACCAAACTGTTGAAAACTAGGCTATAAAACTTTTTCCCAACACCCTCGGGACCGACCTCGTGGTGCACAGACCGATCACGTCGTTGCCTCAATGACGCCACGTTTCCGATAAAACTGCGGGGTACGACCGATTCGTCATGTCCACCAAACTCCGTATTACAGTCCCCGTTAAGCGAGTGATTGACGCTGCCATCAAGCCTCGTGTCAACAAGGCGCACACTGGCGTAGAGACCCAGGGTGTCAAGTTCAGCATCAATCCGTTCTGCGACATTGCTCTCGAGGAGGCACTTCGACTGAGAGAGGGCAGCAAGGGGCTGGTTGAGTCGATCCACGCCATCAGTATCGGCCCCAAGAAGGCCCAGGACGTCCTGCGAACCGCATTGGCCAAGGGTGCCGACACCTCGACTCTTGTGGAGACCGACAAGGAGGTTGAGAACCTCGGCGTGGCCAAGGTGCTGCAGAAATTGGTAGAGAAGGACAATTCCAACTTTGTCCTGCTCGGAAAACAGGCTATTGATAACGACGCCAACCAGACCGGCCAGATGCTGGCAGGGTTGCTGAACTGGCCTCAGGCCACTAATGCGTCCAAGGTCGAGGTCAACGGCACCACTGTCACCGTCACCCGCGAGATCGACGGTGGTGAGGAGACTGTCCGGGCCGAGCTGCCCATCATCGTCACTACTGACCTCCGCCTTAACGAGCCTCGCTACGCCTCGCTGCCCAACATCATGAAGGCCAAGAAGAAGCCCCTCGAGGTCATCAAGCTCGACGATATTGGCGTGGACACTGCTCCTCGTCTTGAGGTTGTCAAGGTTACCGACCCCCCTGCCCGTGCTCCTGGCAAGAAGGTCGGCTCTACTGACGAGTTCGTCGAGGCTCTCAAGTCCAAGGGCGCTGTGTAACGATGTACGAACAAAAATAAATAGTAGATTAGCTAGAAATTACTACTTTAGACGCCTACCACTCGAACGCCTCCTCAAAGTAATCTACTCGTCCGAACTGGGCCATGTCCATGTGCGCAGTGACGCTGCTACGAATGTTGTCGACCATGCTCGCGGGGCCGCACCCAACCACCGCAATGCTTCCCTGCGACTTTCTGAAGAACTCCTGCACGATCTCGTCAATGTTCGGCCTGCCCTCGCGAATCCAGTTCGTCACGCGAGGCTCTTCCTTGGTGTTACCAGCGCTAGCATCATTGTACGCAATAGTCTCGGCGCTATCGTTACCCAAATATGCCAGGGCCTGGTTCAGGTTTTTGGATGCCTCCGGTCGGGTGTGCAAAATGTCCCCAATGTCGTGCAGGATCTCTCCTTTGTGTAGCCCTCTGCTGTACAACTCAAAGTGGACGTCACTCTCTGACTTGATTTTGTAGATACGTTTCAGGAACGGCTCAAAGTCCTCGCATTTGGGCACGCACCACACAACATGAACATTGTGTCGGATCCCGTCGGGCTTCTGATTGAGACACAGCTTTTCCACGTAGCCGAGAATGCCCGTGATACCGATACCACCTGCGAAAAGAATGGCCTCATCATATATTTCCACTGGTGCCGGGACACCGTACGGGCCCTCAACATACACTGGAACCGTGACGGCCATGTTTGGACGGCATCCACACTCGACCAGTAAGTTCCTAATGTGGGAGGTGAACCCTCCACGTGCCTTGAAAACAAGTTCAAGACCATCTCCAGACTTTCCAACTACGCTGAACGGATGCCCTCCAGTGATGAACGTCCACGGAGTCGCATGTAAGTACACGTACTGGCCAGGGTAATAGTGCCAGCGGATTGGGAGCTTGATAGTGACACTAGTGAGCTCTTTGTGATAGAGTTTCATGGTTCCATATGCCACCTTCTTGTGGCCAATGATGGGAGGAAGCAGAACACTAAAGTTTATGGTCAAGATCCGTAACAGTCGAATAAGAATGTCGGTCGCCCAGATTGCAAAGCATATATATAGCGGCTCCTGATAACCTATTCCCTTCAGATGAAAGATAGAGCAGATGACACCGCCAATTGCCGATGCTATGTGGACAACCAGGAACAGCTCGTACATTTTTGTGCGCAGAGAACCGAAAAATATCATTATCGCAAATACTCCCATTGCAGCAACACCCCATCGGTAGTAGAGCAGAGGGTAGAAATATAGGGTTAACGATGCACCGTAGCTGGCCGAGAACACATGCTTTGTGACAGAGTGAATTATCAGTAGCACATAGACGACGCGTGACACGGCCCTATGGAAGCGATTGAAAGTGGCATACGACCACCCCGTCACCCAAATCAGAAAATTGTTGCGAGTGGCAAATAAAACCATCAAGGGAAAGTTGACAGTACCGATGATTCCACTCCTGTCGGAGCTCAAACGCATCATTTGTTTCCACCGCGAATCGAAAAATGGATCATTGTCCATGAAAGTGTATGGGCAGAGCATGAAGATCACCACCAGTAGAATATACCCCGAGATTAACAAAGTTTCCAGTCTTGTACCTACGCTGAAATAGAACCAGAGGATATTGAGCTTCTTCATGTGCCGGTCACCTATCAGGGCTGGCATTGTGACGTGCTTTCTGTACCACTCGGTGCATCGGTATGGTTTATCCATGATGACGCTACGCTCACTGAGCAATAGTGAGAGCTTCTTCCCCAGTCTGGCTAACCCAATGGCAAAGAAGATACCCAACCAATAGATTATGAGGCCAACTCCCTGCATTTTTGAGATATCCTTGTCCTGAAGGTGAACATACGTAGCTCGATACGCTAAGAAGTAATCCATGTTTCCGACCTTGGCAAGGTTCTTTGGGCTATTCTCTATGTTGGTCACTAGCTCAGAGTCGAAAGGAGCTGCATCGTGGAGCATACAGTAGTGCTGGATGAAATGATCCCAGGCCTCGCCAGCGGTAGTGGAGTTCGAGTTCGTGTGATCTACCACACAGTGAGCCGCAGTCTCCATATAAAGCGGGTTCTGACAGAAACATTTGTAGTCTACCTCAGCACAATCTGGAAAAATATCCTTGGCTGCTCGTCCGCACGCTTCTCCGGTGATCCAAGCTGTGGGCCACATTGCTTGGACCAGTGCTAATGAAGCTAAGGGAACAAGCATCTGTCGAGAGGTGTAACATGTCTGGTCATTTATTAACAGTGAGAGTCCACGAGCTTATTACAGTTTCATATAACTCAAACTTACCGAGCTCCGTGGTCCAGTATAGTCATGACGATTAGTGTAGGTTAACATTGCTTGCATAGCATTATCAACTGCACTGCGAGTCGAAAGCGAGCGTTGAGGGATAGAGACTTCCTTATATCCTGAATTTATTACCTGCATGATATCCGCTAACTCGCAGTGCTAGGCAAGAAGCATGAATGTAATGGTATCAGTAGAACAGTAGGAACTCGTAGTTGTTGATCATGCTGCGTTGCTCGTGAGCACTACCGATCATGCACCCAATGACGTCGTGCCAATCACCAGCGAGCTAGTTGATCAATATAAACTCTATTTTCCCGAAATTTTCAGAAAAATCAGAAAACGAGAGGAAAAGTACCCGAGAAGCTACTCGGGACATCGGTCAACATCTAGCGATCCTGCTCACTCACCTTCCCCACACCCCAATGGAGTCGCTGAGTGTGGAGTGCATTGTAAGAAATGCGGTCAGATTGTCCAAAATCAAAAAGCCAGCCCTGATCGGCGTATCAGGGTGCCAAGGATCAGGAAAAACGTTTGCAACTCGTAGGGCCGCTGAGATCCTCAACCAACAGGGCCTTGCAACAATTGCTATTTCAATCGATGATTTTTATCTCTCACACAGCGAGCAGAAGCAATTAGCTGCTAAAGGGAATCCCCTGCTCAAGAATCGAGGCCTTCCTGGTACGCACGACCTCGCTGCTTTGCGTCATGTGCTCAGTCAACTGAAAACCCAGGACCGGATCGAGATTCCCCAATATGACAAAAGCATGTTCAACGGCGAGGGTGACCGCATAGCCCCCATTACCGTGCCCAGGCCGGAAGTGGTACTACTTGAGGGCTGGTTTGTGGGTTTTAGGTCCTGGGGTGATCAGCTCGCTGCACATGTAAGGGGTGCACAAGCATCAAAGTACAGCTTCAAGGACCTTCAGCAAGTCGATGAATATCTCAAGCAATACGAGCCCATTTGGGATAATCTCGACGCACTCATATTTTTGAAGGCAAACTCGCTCGAGAATGTCTATGCATGGCGGCTGCAGCAGGAGCATGCCCTGAAAATGTTGAAAGGGGCCGGTATGAGCGACGACGCGGTGAAAGCCTTTGTCGACGGGTACATGCCGGCCTATGAAGTTTATTTGAATACGGTTCGGGCTACGGAAACTATTGAATTGTCACTGGACAGACGCATGACCCAAATTACGTAGGAAATAAACTTGACTTACTAACATGGACAACGACAGACAGAGTGATGAATTCAGTACTCGAAGTAGTTTTGATTCAATAGAAACTCTTTCCTTGGACGGTGGAGTCCCCAGTTCAAGCATAGGCCTCCTCGGGCAACCGTCGGCAATGCTAACTGGAATCGTCGAGCAGGCTGGAAAATCTAATATTCACATGGCATTTATGAATATGGCAAATTCGATTATCGGTGCTGGTATCATCGGTCAGGCATATGCGGTAAAACAAGCCGGCCTCGTGGCAGGGATTTTGCTGCTGCTAGGCTTAACAGTGGTTATTGACTGGACTATTCGTCTAATGGTCACAAACGCAAAATTAAGTTCTACGCAAACATACCAATCCACCGTCCAGCATTGCTTCGGTAGTCCAGGGCTCATCGCAGTCAGCCTTGCCCAAGGCGTATTTGCATTTGGAGGCTCCATGGCCTATTGTGTAATTATTGGAGACACTATTCCAGCAGTTTTGACAGCAATTTTTCCAACATTACGCTCGATTCCGGTTTTGGGCTGGTTTTCCCATCGGAACCCCGTCATCGTTTTGTTCGTCATGGGTATTTCATACCCACTGTCGCTCAACCGCAATATTGGTGCACTTGCAAAAGCCTCCATGCTAGCCCTCATATCCATGGCCGTTATTACGCTTACCGTGGCAATCAGAGGACCTGCGGTAACTCCACCTGAAGCCCACATGTCCACGGCCTTGTGGACTGTTAATAGCGGGTTTTTCCAAGCCGTTTCGGTCATTTCATTTGCATTCGTATGCCACCATAATAGCTTGATCATCTATGATAATCTCAAGACCCCTTCTATGGACAGGTTTGCCCGGGTAACACATTGGAGTACAGGGATCTCGATGGTTGCTTGCTTGATCATGGGAATCGGAGGATTCCTCAGCTTCAAAAATCTCACCAAGGGAAACGTTCTCAATAACTTTCCAAAATTTGACATCATGGCCAACGTAGCCCGCTTTTGCTTTGGGTTTAATATGGTGACAACTCTCCCACTTGAAATATTCGTCTGTCGCGAGGTCTTGGGAGAATATTTATTTCCAGGTGAAAAGCTTTCAACAAGACGCCACGTCATAATCACAACTGCACTAGTGGTTTCAGCAATGGCTGTGTCGTTGCTAACCTGTAACTTGGGCGTCATTTTGGAACTGCTGGGGTCGTCAAGTGCATGTACAATGGCATATATCCTGCCGCCGATGTGTTTTCTACGATTATCCTCGAAACAGTCCCTGAACAGGTCCAAGATTGTGTGTTACGCCTGCATCGCATTCGGGGGCTTGGTGATGCTGATTAGTTCCATTCAGTCTATTATCAAACTCGTTAAAGGAGGTGAGGAATCCCACTGCATATCGTGAATTGTTGCCCGAGTCCTGTCCTCGTGTCAAGTGCTCGTGGTGGATTCATCTCCGAGCGTTAATCTCATTCATGTGGCTCTTCATAAACGCAGGCCATGCAACTCAAACAGGGAACTCAGGTACGGCTGCATCTGTATCGTCGTGTTTGGCTGGACCTAGTAAAAACCAGTGACTGCGTGCATACTTGAGCCAAATACATGCGAAGGAGTAGGTACCGGCGTGAGTGTGCATATATGATGCCTGACTATTAGAGCAAGGAATCGACGATTGCATGCATAATACGTTGTGCACACAATCGAAAAGAACACTAGAATCTACCATTGGTAATGTTTGAATGAAAGCACGCCATCAGAGCGAGTTTCATACGCGAGCTTCCATAGGCTCTGAGATGATATCACATTCCCAAGAACCACCTGATTTTGAGAAAGAGCTACTACTCTATTAAATGCGATGACTAGATCTTCAATGGTGAAGTTGGGCGCTTTTCGGTTTTTTCATTCAGACTTTAAGATGTAAAGTTGTATATAACGCAGACTTCTGCAGGATTCGCGTCCGCATTAGCGAGCATTTCGGTAGTTTCGTGCATTGATGGGGATGCTGCTTGCATGGTTCCTGAAGATTTCGCTGCTTCTAGTGCTTGTGATACAAGTGCAGATTTTTGATAGCCAGCAATTTTCTGGCCAGTATTCCGAGGAGCAAGATATGCTTTTGTATAACTGAAATATTTTGATGTGTCTGCATAAGCGGCCAGTACTTCGAGTTCTGGTATTGAACAAGCACACTGGTCTCCTGATAACTTCACAAGGGTCACCTATTACCTTCCATGAGTGCTCTTTCTACTTTCCAGTTGCATGTTCTTACATTCTACGAGTGAGGTACCCAAAGGTCACATGTGGTGAATTTAACACCCTTTGAGGAAGGCAGTATGCTCTCGTGCAAGATCCAATGCATGGTAAGTACAGATCAATTGGTTCTGTTTCTGGAAATTAAAAAAGCGCGTCTAGTATAGAGTTTCCTTTTATTAACTGAGTGATTAAGGCGGCTCCTATTCCTCATATCGGCAGCATTACTGGTATAGTAAAGAACTACATACTCTAACCCCATTGGGAGTACCATATGCACTCGCTGTCTGTTATAACCTTATTAGGCAAGCCGAGCGCATGTGGTACTAGCTCCGCGTTCGCAGCTCAGTACATGCATAATTTTACATAGCACCACATTCGGAACTCAGTACATGCCTAATTCGGAATGGCATCATGTTGGCAGCAGCGCACATGCCCAAATACGGAACAGCACCGCGTTTTTCTCCCCCAATGCGCTCATCATCTATATTTATGGAAATTATTTGATTCCTTGATTATTCCCCAAATCCTGACTCTTCTTTTGATAATGTTCAAGCTTAATAAATTAGTTTTTCAGGTAACACATTACTCTTTATGGGGCATGTATAGTACAGATCTCAGTAGATCGAGATCCCACTAACCCTGAGATGTTCCTGTACCAAGTGGTATAAAGCAAACCCGTAGGTAAGGTTCAGTATTAGAAAATGATCTTCAAGATAATGTTCTTACTAGTTGCACGCTTTGTCCTTCTGTCGGATTATCGTGGGATTTGCTTAACGACTGCGTTGTTTTGCTACCTTCT
>JAMAJQ010000015.1:0-37465 GCA_023628975.1 Wickerhamiella pararugosa | reverse complement strand
GACGTGATATATATACTCATACGAGTGGTTATTATTGCCATAACCGTCGACTGCTGCGCGCACTGTAAATGCCCCATGTAGCCATTATGTGCCCATTACCAAGCTAGATCTTATGCCATGCTAGATCTTATGCGGGTAAGAATTTCCATATTCGGATGGTAAACAGTAGGTCTGTGCGAGTGCGCTGTTCTTCCTTATGGGTACAACATTTCAATTAAGGTTGCACGAATAGTAAGTAAAATATAATTCTAAATATTGCACTATGAAATATTAATATAAAATTATATAAGGAATGGTTAAGTGGAAGCACTTCATATTCTGCGTCGAAAATACGAAGTACTGTATACTGAGGATAGAATGTAACTGTATGGTTTCATGATCTCTCAGCTATTACAGCCAATATACAAGAGCTAATCACTTAGTTGGTTTTTGCTTCTCCTCAACGTCGCATAGAAGCTTTGTGTTTACAGGAGGAGAATATGCTCCAAACTCACGAGCTGGCAGTACTCCGCTGTATAAAGCTAAACAAGCTCCGTTGAACTGATATACTAGGTTGGCTGAGAGTAGTTAGCTCCTCAAGAGTAAGCAGTTATCTCGCAAAAGCTTTTTGGTGTCAAGACCGCGTAGTGCACGACATACTGCTCTCTCATGTCTATCCTTCGGTAACCATTCTGTGGTACTCAATAGTCTGGTGCACTCCTGTGACAAGAATCCGAGCTCTGAAAGAATGAAATACTGAAGATAGAAAATAGATCGAGAATACTTGTCAGATAGGCAAAGCATATGGTCGTTTCTGTACTCGAGCATGCGTCTCCTGAGTGCATCATCAAGAGAAGCATTCAATACATGCACATCTGGAAACTTTATTTTGAGTGTAACCATTAACCAAAACATGGATATTATGAAGTCATCCGACGTTCCCTCCAGACCACTAACCGAATCCACCACGGATGGATCCTCTAAGATTACTCGCTCTAAAGAATCAACGATTTTTTCTTGAAAGACGATATCGCGTGGTGAGATCCTCTCACGCAGAATGGGAACGCGCTTGCCAAAGAAGGAATAACAAAAGTTTACAGCGGTGCAAAAAGTCTTGTAGGCTTCAGATACCTCAACTTCCTTATCCATATCCTCCCACTGATCCCTGATCATGACATCAAGGTCCTCACACTGAGAGAAACTCTGGATCAGGTAAGCGGTAGCTCGAGCAATGCTGTCGGAGTTATAGTTATTAGTGAAAATTTCGAAGACCACATTGATGATAGACTCGTATATTATTGTGGAGTCACCGATTCGTCTGCAGACAAGCCTTATCAAGGAATCCAATACATTCTCATTGGAGGCATGCTTGAAAACATTGAGGAGCTCCAAGTATTTTACTTGAACAGCGAGGTGCTTGTCCTCGCTTGTACCATCAAAATCAACTTCAGGGTCAGGAATGGCTCTGAGTAAGTCTAGCATTACAAGCTGAACATCCCCATTGAGTTTTGTGTGGTAGTGAATTAGTGTATCTACGACAAGGCTCCAGCTTAAGCGCTCGGGCTCAAGAGCTGTTACAAAGGTAGAGAAATTACACCGACTGCAATCACTCAATGCCTCTGCTAACCTAAGAGTTGGGTTGCTCCTGAATGAGTATTTCTTCACAATAAGAGCAGGTGCTCTTTCGGATGCGTAGCCTGAGAAGTAGTCTGACGCAAGTGACCTTATAAACGCATCGTCAATCAAGCTTGATACAAACGGGTCCATTATTTCGATGACCCATTCTATAATTTTTCCACTGAATCCCCGCAAATCTTCAGTAATGTTGAGTTTGAGAACCTCAAATGTTTTTTCGAAATGCCTTGTAGCAAAACCTGGTTGTGCTTGTAAATCGCGGAGGGCCCGAGATCTGATTGTGTAGTCTGGGTCCCTGAATGATTGGAGCCATAAGCCGTAATATTGCAAGATGCCGTGTGCCACAGTGATGGTATCTTGAGCATGAGTTACGCAGAGCTGGAATAACTCAGAAAACATCTTTTCACGGATGGGAAGTGCATGATCACATACCCAAACTGTAATAAAGTTGGAGAATAGATACTCCTGTAGTTGAGACTGTGGACCAAGCTCGTCATCTACTGGGCGCCTGTACAAGAGCTTGGCAATTCTCACTATGACTTCAAGCGTTGAGAACCGCAGCCACTCATAATCACATTTAGAGAATGATTCAAGAAGCTTAAGAGTACCTGTAGGTTGGCCATCCCATAGTCCTGCTAGGACATAGTCTGGATCATTTTGGAAATCATTAGTGAGATTCCCTAGAACCGTTTGGCTATGACGAGGTGAAGCTCTTCCAGAGACGTTGCATCTGCGTAGATAACCCTGAATTTCTCCAGGGTTTTCGGGCGGTTTCAGTCTTAGATACTCTTTCTTGATGGTGATATTCCAGGTAGCAAGCATGAGCTCGCGGGATAAGTAATTTTGGAAGTCTGCATGGTACAGATCCATACTCTGGTTGAAGCTCTCATTCATTAGTGCTCAAAGGAGAGAGTAACTCGCGGTTGTAAGGCATGCTTCTTTGCGCATATATATGTAGTCTCAGGTGGGTCCTCGAGCCCACTGAGTGGGTCCACAAGCCGAACAAATGGGTCCACAATGTGCCACGAGAGCATGAAATATGAAACTCGGTGTATGTAGGTATATAAAAATAAAGCCAGTGTCTATCTATAGAATACGACGCTTCTATATGCGTACTCCCGATATCAGAATTTGGCCGGCACCTTCGAGGACAGAAGTTTAGGTTCTCTCTTGGCAAAGTCTTGTCTGGACTGAACAACGCCACGAATACCATCATACTGGTACTTGACGGCTTGATCCCAGCTCAGCTCTCGATTGTTCCACCTTCGTTTCTTACCAGCATCAAGGCAGTTTTCAATAAACGGGACTATGGCAGCAAAGGTGGCATCAGGGAGCTCGAATGGGAAGTTATGACCACTTCCGGGTACGTAGGCATACTGAGAGTTCTGTAGCATTGCAGACAATTCCCCGCATGTATTGGGTCTCTTATCTCTGTCGCTATCGAGGACTATGTTGGGTGTCCTTACCGCTTTAATAATATTTTCCGTAACCTCTAGTACCGTACCTGCGGATACATAGGCACTTACTTGGTTGGCCGTGTTTGCTTTGGCTTTCACGGTCTTGTCTGGGAGCTCGAAAGCAAATGCCTCTATAAACGGGTCCTTTATTTTAGGATCCCATCTTCGGCAGAATTTGGTATACATGAAGTCCTTGTACTTGTCGAGGTTCTCAAACGTATCGGGAGTTCGCATTGATTTATTGAACAGCTGGGTAGCTGCTTCTACCCAGGCGTCAACAGGCTGGTTCAACGCATATATGGGGTCGAGAAGCACAAGTCCATCGAGTAGATTCGTCTCGAATACAGAAAGTATCATGCCGACCATTCCACCCATGGAATGACCGACGTACACAATGGGACCAGAAATGTTATCCCGGCGAATGCAGTCATGAATAACGCATCCGACATCTCGAGCGACGTCGTCCCAATCGGCGATATACCCGAGTTTATTATGGTTCAAGACGGCCGAATCGCCGTGGGTAACTACGTCGACTGCAATGCACTGATTCACCAAGGATCCCCACTTTTTGAAAGCCATCTCAGCAAAATAGGTCCAGATTTCCTTATTACATTGGGATCCATGAACAAATACCAGATTGAGTCGCTCGTGCGGTGGAAACTCAGACACGACCGTTGGGTCATCCCACACACAGTACACGATCTCGAGCCTGTCGTCGAAGTTTACAGTGGCACGCTTATCTGATCGTGGCCAATATGCGGATGTAGTGTAGGTTAATTTTCGCATTTTCTCTATCAACCGACTATTATGTGCTGAATTCTTATATGTATGTAAGCTGACTTACCCCACAATCTGCAACCTCGGTCGACAGGCTGCAGAGGCGTTGGGATGAGTATGCCTGAGGCGTAATTCTGTTCAGTATCTGATTAACTACAATGCACATAGATTATGCTATAAATATTAGACCACAACTTCGTTAGCGTTGCGCGATCTCAGAAGTTTTGCGATCCTGCTCGCTCTTTTGGATGCTTCGACGTTTTCAATGAACCGGTTCTGGTCGAAGCCTTCAGACTGTGTTAGTGCGAGGTTGTTCACTCCGCTCTCGATCGAGTTCAGATCAATACGGTGGTTCCAGATATCCGAGTAGCGTTCAATTACTCGCGTAATGTTGGCGCCAACCATGTCAATTACGATGTTAATGTCATTGACGGTAGGTGCGTTTCCGCCCCTGATTCTCAGAATCATTAGCTTCTCTTCGAGCTCCTGAATCTGAAGTCTGATCTTTGAGAACTTGATTTTCAGAGTGTGTTGAAGTTGCGACGCCTTCCAAGGCATTGGGGAATAGGCATCCGTGGAAGCTTTTGTTTCGCTCTCTTTATCAATAGATGCAATTATCTTGGCCAGAACCATGATATCGTGATGAGCCTGGTTGCAGTCCTTAGCCAGGTCACTAAGCGAATCCAGAACAGAACTGTCGACGCTGAGAGTACCAACTTGGGACCTCAGATCGGACAGTCGTGAGACGATCTTGTCTGTTTGGTCGAAACTAGCATCTTGGTCATCCGAAGGACTCTTAGACTTTGTTTGTGAGTTCAGGGTTATACCAAGACTGTAGAGGTTTTCGTCGATAACTTGGAAGAGAGAATTGGTTTCGGCAAAAATACTGTCAAGATCACCTAGATCTGGAAACCCTTGAGGGCGGAAAGGTCTGAAGGTGCGCTCATTTTCAGGCTTGATGCAGGTAGTCGCTGAAACCTGGTCAAGTTTCTGAGACTCAGCATCCTTTTTGACATTCGTAGTAGCAGGGGCCTTTGTTTGCTCCGTGTTTGCCCTGCTATTACTGAACGCAGGTGTGTTACTACCATCACCAGGTTTAGTTGTCGAAGTAGTATGGTTTACTTCGTTCTTTGTACTCCATGGGGCTGATGCAGCATTCAAGACCTTGATCGGGCTCTGCGACTTGCTCAACGATGGCTCCTGTCCCTTCAATGACCCTGGTGGCGTCACCTCTTTAGGTTTTGAGGAGTCTCCAGATGATTCTAGAGGGGAGGCGTTAAGGGCCGGTTTGTCTTTATCATTCTTAAGCACGCTGAAGGGAGAGCTTTCATTGCTTGTGAATTTAGCAAAGGGAGAGCTCGTTTGAGAATTCTGCGCAAAAGCTGAGCTAGCAAACGCATTAGGAGTGGTCTGATTGCTTTCTGCTGCTGCTTTAGGCTTTTCAAAGGATGAGAACAGACTTTTTGGAGGTTTTGAGGCAGTGTCACTAACGGCGGCACTCTTATAAAATGCCGAATTAGTGTCTGTCCCCGAGGAAAAGTTGAATTTCGCAGACCCAAAGTCAGTTTTAAGTTGGCCAGTCGAGGTTTGCCCAAACACAGATGGCTTAATGAACGAGAATCCACCAGTTTTACTTGGTTCGTCTTCTTGGGGTTCCGCTGCTTTTGCAGGCTTTTCTACAGTCTGACCAGACTTTTCGTTGCTAAATTTCAGCGAGCCCAAGTCAAATGGTTCTGGGCTACTATTTGCTTGAGATCCCTTGACTGATTCAGAAGATGATGTCCCTGACTTTGGTCCAGAGACTTTGGTGAAGCTTTCCATGCTATTAATCTTTTTTAAACCTTCTTTGTTCTCGCTATCAGAAGGGGATACTAAGGGGCTCGCGAGAACCGAGTCTTCGGAACTTTTTGCCTCTTCGTTCTTGCCAATCTCTTTGAAGCCGTCAGATTTATCACCCTGACACGACTCTTGGCTCGAGCTGGTCGATACAGGGTCTGAGCTCTCAGGACTTTCTTTCTGCTCGATATCCACAGGTTCAGAGCGCTCCGAAGAAAGTGAATCTGGTAGTGTAAACTTCGAAAGTACGCCGGATTTGGACTTGTTGGGCAACGGAATTTTCTTATCTAAAACTTGTTTGGACACAACGTTCCATGCGAGAATGGCTCCCTCGTTATTGAGAATCCAGAAAACTGGCATTGGCCCGCACCTATCAATTCCTGCAAAGGGATGCTGAACATCAAGCGAGCTGGACCAGTCTAGAGAGGCGCCCACTGGGGTCGTGTCTCCATTGTCTGCAAAAGGGAGAAGAGCCTGGGCGGTGTCGTCATCTGGCATGAGCGTATGTTCGCCGCTGGCAAGACCGAGATCTCCAGAGCGCGAGAAAGCATTGACAAATAAAGTAGGCTCATCTGGACTCCAATCTGAGGCATCCCCAAGATACCACGAGAGATCGCGTGCTCTATCAGCGAATGGGGGACAAAGTTCAGGAATTTCGACCCATTCGTTCCGCCAAATGTGCAAAACTGTATCCTCAGACTTGGAGGCTACAAAGAGATCAGATCCAGCGAACGCAACATACTGCACTTCATCATCAAGTTCAGGAAGTGCGTTGCCGTCGAGAGTGACCAGCTTGCCGTTGCTATAGGCATAGCTTGCGTCTTTACCTAGTGCCACATGCGAGCCCTCTCCTAGCGATTCTACCGTCTCCCCAATTCTGTAAATCTTGCCAGACGCAACAACAGCGATCTCTGCCTTGGTAGGATGTGACTTGACCTCGGAAATCGAGACTGATTCCTCCCATTGGAGCTGCGAATCTGCAAAGACGGCCAGCTTGGACTCTGAGATCACAACAAACTGGGACGCCAGGCCGACAACTTGGCGAGCGCCCTCGAAGCTCACGCTCGTAGTTTCAGGAGCTTTGCTCTCTTGCAGGGACTGCTGTAGATCGGAAAGGCTACCAAATATGAGGGAGTGTGGTCCAGCGGCGCAGAATTGCGAATTGGTGGTGCAAAATAACGACACTGAACCATGCGGTAGCTCGCTATACTTTTCAATCAGAGCGACTCCCTCCTCGGGGCCGATCAGTCGAAATGCCCACGCATCAGTACACACTTCTTCCATGCTGACAAACCAGGGGGCCCACGAACATGACTCCAGGAACACAATGACTAATATATCGACTATAATATATTGACTCATCCTAGTTGATCTCGTCAATCTTGCAATGGACGTGACATCTCTGCTTCGACCCAATATTAGGAAATTGGAGCCCTATCGTTGTGCACGCGATGATTACAAAGTTGGTGTGCTTTTAGACGCCAATGAGAACACACATGCCCCTGCTGTTCATGATTTATCTACTGTTGAAGAGTCTCACGAGCTCAACCGCTATCCTGATCCCCATCAAATAGAGGTCAAACAGCTTGCGTGCGATTGGAGGAACAAGCAAGCTGAACAGAATGGTCTTTCTCCAAGTCTGCGTCCCGAGAACCTCTACCTGGGAGTTGGTAGTGATGAGTGCATTGACACTCTGATTAGGGCCCTCTGTACTCCTGGTACGGACAAAATGCTCATTTGCCCACCCACTTATGGAATGTACACTGTATCGGCAAACATCAACGATGTCGAGCTGGTCAAGGTTCCATTAACGCCCGATTTTGAACTGGATGCTGATGCAGTACTCGAGGCACTCCAAAAAGACAAGACTATCAAGCTTCTCTACGTGTGCTCTCCGGGAAATCCCACAGCGAAGCAAGTGAAGACCGCATATGTCAAGAAGATCTTGGAGAATTGGAAAGGCGGTGTAGTCGCGGTTGACGAAGCGTACGTCGACTTCACCAAGCTGTCACTCACACCATTAGTGAATGAGTACGACCATTTAGTTGTCCTCCAGACTTTGTCCAAGTCATTTGGGCTGGCTGGGCTCCGTTGTGGCCTGTGTTGGGCATCGGCGCCTCTGGCACGGGCATTCAACTCCATGAAGGCCCCATATAATATCTCCTCATTGACCTCGTCACTGGCCTTGAGGGCACTGTCACCCAAAAGCATAGCCAAGATGGAAGAGATCGTTGCCAAGATCATCTCTGAGCGCGACCGGCTTGCGGTTGAGCTACCAAAGATCCCGTCGGTTGGTAAGATCATTGGCGGCATGGACGCCAACTTCATTTTGGTTCAGATCTTGGACAAGCCCAATGGCACACCCAGCAGTCCACGGGCCAAGGAGATCTATACAAAGCTTGCTGAGAAGAAGAACGTTGTGGTTCGCTTTAGAGGAAGCGAGCTCAACTGTGAAGGCTGCCTGCGCATATCTGTAGGCACTCCCGAAGAGAACGAGATTTTGCTCAGAGAGCTCAAAGAGGCACTCTCAAGCTAGACAATGTAACAGTACGCGGTGCATTAGCATCGAGTGGTATAGAACATAGAGCTACTTTGTACTGCATCAAGTCTATTCATTTCGGACACTTAATAAATACTATTTTACAAGCCACACACCAAGGCCGGGCTGGAGGGAACTCGGGCGTGAGAGATCAATCAAGTCCAAGTTAATATGCACGAACGTCGACCACACGAGGTCGTGGCCTTTTGTAAACTGTTGGTGCTGGCTCGCAAAAGGAGCCACGAAATATGCCGGTTTGCTCGTGAAATTGAGCATGCTAGAAACTAGGTCCGTCGGAGCGCCCATCAGGTCAACTACCCTTGTATAGTTGCCTTGGCCGCTGAGGACTTCGGCCATTGCATCATAACCTTGAGTCTTGTCGGCATATAGTACCTCACTCTCGTCCAGCCCCATCACATATAGGGGTGGCGTGTAAGTTTTCCACCAAACGATCTGGCAAGGGGTGGCATTCTGCGAGAGCCAGATCTCGACTGGGAGCACACCTGCCTGGTGGAATGCACCCATGAGGATCCCGAGCACGAGGTTGTACCCGACCCATAGCGTGAGTATGAAATCCTTGAGCTTTCGCGCTTCCCAGAAGCTGGTATCCATGGCGGTGATCAGCAGTGGTACCACCGGAATGAGGAAGCGAGCCTCCTGGTGCGGCACCAGCGAGTGCAGGAGAATCCCTCCTACAGCTGCTTGCACTGGAAGGGTCCAACGCGGCCTGATCAGCAGCAGGCCCGGGCCCAAAAGCTGCGGGATGTTGCACAGAAGATGCTGCCAGTGACTGTGGGTGCCGTGCGAGCTGAGATTCTCGCTATTAGTGTTATAGAGGAAGTTGTTCAGCGGGGTGAGAACCCAGGTCTTGGAATCATAGACGAGCGTATCGATGTCGACGAAGATGCAAAATGCCAAGGCGAATCCGAGGATGAACGGAATGATGCTGGTGGGATGCTGGACCCAGAACTGCAGCAGCGATAAGCCTGGGATTGCGAGCCAGGCGATGAAGGTTGGGCGGTTGAAAGTCCCCAGAACCACGATGATCCCGAGCAGAAAGTTGTCAAAGTACCGGTCGAACGGGTCTCGCCTTCTGACCTGGAATTCGTGCAGAATCACCAGGAACCACAGCACCAGCACCGTCTCGATGGAGTTGCTGAAAGTGTGGGATTGGTATGTCCAGGTAACGTACGAGGTAGCAGAGAGCATTAGTGGTAGAATGGGTCTGCCTCTGGTCAGAGTCAGGCGATCGATTGCCATGTCGTTGAAGATCCAGATCATGAGGGCGAACATGAGCCGCAGAGTATAAATAATGTATTTTGGGCTAATACCCTCCGGGATCAGGCTCATTGGGATGCCGTAGAACAGCCACAGCGGAACGAAGCTTCGAATTGGGCTGGCCGTCTCGAACTCCCATGGGGTCTGCGATGCCCAGCCAAACAGTCCGTGAGCAATTACCTGAGGGCCCTGTATGTGCTCATCTGGGTGAATGTACGATAAACGTAGGGCGAAAAATATACGTAGAAATACGGAGGCCGTTAGAATCTTGCCCACATAGCGGTACTTGGCCATATGCGGATTGGCTTAGAAATCGAGATCACGATCACTGGCTAAGGAGATCACATGCACGGGCCCTGGCTGCAGTGGCCAGATCGGAGCGGGCAGGAGGAATAGCGACGAGTGCTGCACTGCTTCGCGAGACCGGCTGCGAGTTCTGGCGACGGGCGATAGTGGCGGCACCTGCATGTGCGCCACAGTCCTGCCACAAAATAAATTTCTTGCGCTAGTATTTTTCAATATGCCTGCACCAACGGCGAGAAAACAAAATGAGGCGCTAGAAAATCTACGAAAGGATGTTCCCGCACCAGACGTCGATATGAGCGATGTTATTATCAACGTGCAAACGACGCTGCCCCTCGAAACAGATGCCCACGACGAGAAGAAAGAGCTCGTGGTCGATGCAGAGGGAAACTCGGTGTTTTCGTCGGAAAAGAACCACGTCGAGGGCGTCAAAAAGGAGCTGCGGAAAGTCCCCGTGCCGCCGCACCGATTCACGCCGCTTAAGCAGAATTGGACCAAGATCTACTACCCCCTCGTGGACCACCTCAAGCTGCAAGTGAAGATGCAGCCCAAGCGGGGCGGCGGCGGCACTGTGCTGCTGCGGACGTGCAAGCAGACGACTGATCGCAGTGCGATCCAGAAGGGCTACGACTTTCTGCGGGCGTTCATGCTCGGGTTCGACATCGACGATGCCACTGCGCTGCTGCGACTAGACGACCTGTACATGGAGTCGTTCGAGGTCAAGGACGTCAAGACGCTGCAGGGCGACCACCTGAGCCGAGCGATTGGCCGCATCGCCGGCAAGGACGGCAAGACCAAGTTCGCAATTGAGAACGCATCTCGCACCCGCGTGGTGATCGCAGACTCGAAAATTCACATCCTGGGGGGGTTCACAAACATCAAGATTGCCAGAGAGACCATCGTGTCGCTAATATTGGGCCAGCCCCCCGGCAAGATCTACGGCAACCTGCGCATCATCTCCTCGCGGATGAAAGAACGATTTTAGTACTGATTTAATGACCTATAGTCTGTTTATTGTATTTGAGCTCACATCTTCGCCTTGGACGCGGGGCTGAACAGAATCTTGCCCGTCTTGACGCTGAGCTGGGCCTCCATGGCCTTTTTGGCGTCCTTGTAGTTGAAGATGCCGCCTGCGTTCAGCACCATGCTGCCGTTGGACACGTAGTCGATGATCTCCTTGTAGTACCCGGCCAGCGTGTCGCGGCCGAGCTTGTTGACCTCAATGCCGGCCCAGTACCCCTCGACCTTGCGGTGGGTGAAGATGAGCTCGCCCGACTGGATCTGGATCGGCTGCTTAGTCAGGTTGCCAAACAGCACGAGCCGGCCGTCGTCGGACAGCAGGCTGATGACCTGCTGGGCGCCCCAGCCGCCGATGTTGTCGACGCCCGAGGTGATCTTGGCGCCCTTGGTGATGTCGCTCACTTCCTTCCTCCAACTCTTGCTGTCGGTGACGACAATGTCGCTGAACCCGAGCTCCTCGAGCTCCTTCTTCGCCTCCTCGCGGCGCACGATCTTGAGCATGTTGGTGCCCCGCTGCTTGCAGATCGCCGCCATCATCTTGCCCACGACGCCGTTGGCGCAGTTGTACGCCGTCCAGTCGCCGCTCTTGACGTTGAGGTCGTCCAGCAGCATCAACGCACTCAAGGGCATGCCAATGAGCTGCGCAGCGGCCTCGTCGGGCACCGAGTCGGGCAGGGGGAGGCACGTACCGGCGTTGGCGATGAAGTAGTCGGCCCAGGTGCCACTGGCCGACTGCGAGCAGCTCACTCTGGTGCCGACTTTGAGGCCCTTGACGTTCGAGCCCAGCTCCACGATGACGCCGCAGCCCTCAGTGCCGCCAATGCACGGCAATTGCGGCTTGTAGCCGTATTCTCCTCGGATCAGCGACACATTGTGGTTGTGCACCGCACCGTAAATAGTCTTGATAAGAACCTGGTTCTTGCTGGGCTTGGGCGTGGGGACCTCAGCTTCCTTGAGCACCTCGGTGGGCTCGCCAAACTTTTCAAACACAGCAGCCTTCATTGTGGAGAAATCGCTGCCGAGGCATTAACTAAATCGCGTCACGTGACGACAATGCATTCGGCAAACGCGGGGGCTGCGATCGCGATCTCGTCGATAGACCGCTGGGAACAGTGGAGGTGTCGCTGCTTGGCCAGGCGTCGCTGTGCCAAGCTGTTGGCCCCTGTTCCCAGGGTGGCAGAATCCCCGTGAGCCAAGCGAAAATCCCGAGCAGCACCCCACGAGTTCCAAGTGTTTGCCCGTCCATTTCGTCTCTGGAGCCTACACGTGTAATTACTGCTGCTCATGTTGCATATGCGAGATATGCACGGTTTGGGCCCTTAATCATCAATCCATCCTCAATGGGAAAACGGTTCGCGTGGTTAGATATATTCGTCAAGCCGTCCGAGGAAGCACGGGTTCGAACGAACTCGGGTGGGATTCTGACCATCTTCAGCGTGGCTCTTGTCATGTGGCTGCTTGTGCAGGAGGTTAAGGGCTACTTCGAGATCGGTTTCGAGCCGCAGCTCGTGGTGGACAACCGTCGCGACGAGCGTATGGATATCTATTTAGACATAGTATTTCCCCATCTGCCGTGCGACATGGTTGGTCTCGACGCCATGGACGTGTCCGGGGAGATTCAGGAGCACATCGAGAAGAGCCTCGAGAAGATCGATCTCGATAAAGATGGCCAGGTGCTCGACCCCCAGATTCTGCAGACGCAGCTCAAGGAAAAAGAGGACGCCATCAACGCTCGCCCAGAGGACTACCACGGCAGCTGTTACGGTGCTGGCGAGGACAATTGCCGCACCTGCGAGGACATCCGCAAAGCGTACGCGCAGCGGGGCTGGAAGTTCGACGACGGGCACGGCTTCGACCAGTGCGTCGAGGAAAAGTACCCCGAGCACCTGCTCCAGAACTCGCAGCACGGCTGCCAGATGAAGGGCAAGGTGTCGGTGTCCAAGGTGGTGGGCAACCTGCACTTTGCCCCCGGAGAGTCGTTCTTCAGCCGGGGCAGCCACTCGCACGACCTCAGCGCGTACTACCTGCCGCAGCTGCCGTACAACTTTGGCCACAGGTTCAACCACTTCTCGTTCGGGGTCGGGGCGATCACGAACCCCCTCGAGGGGCTGGAGATGAAGCTGGAGCAAAAGGCCCACACGTTCAGGTACTACACCAAGGTGGTGGCCACGGAGTTCTACTACCTCAACGGCACCGTCATCGACACGAACCAGTACAGCGTCACGAAGCACGACCGGCCGCTGGTTGGCGGACGGGACGAGGACCACCAGCACACGCTGCACAAGGTCGGGGGCATGCCTGGGATCTGGATCCAGTACGACATCAGCCCCATGAAGGTCATCAACGTCGAGCACCGTAAACAAACCATTGGCGGCCTGGTGATGAACATGTGTGCCATTGTCGGGGCCGTCATCACATCGGCGGCCGTGATCGACCGCGGCGTGTACGAGGTCGACCAGCGGTTGCGAGACAAGAAAAACCGCTGATCTGTAGATATGTACGAGTACTATAAAGTTGCATCACTAATATTCTGAACCTCCCATCTACCTGACCGCAGCCCCGCATCACCATCTCCCCCTGAAGATCGCTCGCACATCTATCTAGTCCTCCTAGCTATCTATTAATCGACACTTACGTCAGGTCCCCCTCCCTCGTTGTGCCTTCCCTTACTAACACACCACACTAATAACACCGCCTCCTGTTTGTCCACCAGGGAATGCAACCCTACGCGAAGCGAACATCCCAGCCGAGTGGGAGTGTTTCGGCAAACCCTGGGCTGAAAGTTGGCACCCAGTCTCGCAGCTTCAGCCTAGGCACTTCCAGCCCGAGCACACCGGTGCCCAGTGCGCAGTGGCAAAGCCAGCGGCCGGCAGACCCAGCTAAAAGTCTGTATAATCAGTGTTCAACGCTACTTCACTCTATAGACCGAATTCCTACCGTGCATCCCTACATTGTCGCCTGTAGCTACAGCGACGATGGGCCGGAGGGTATGCCCAAAATAAACCTTGGCGTGGCGCCGTTTGGCCATAAAATGGACCCCGTGTCGCAGCTGTGGCGTGTCCTCCGCCTGGGCGCCCCGCTCTGCGCGATCTTCAACGTGTTTGACCCTAATAACCAGATCGAGGTGCTGCCAGCTGAGGAATGCACCGACACCAAAACTGTCAAGCGGCTGCTGTACCGATTCCTGCAGGCGTGCTTGGGTCCCAACCTCAAGCCCCAGCTCGAGAACTCGCTGTTTACGATCTCGAACGTGTTCAGCGACTCCACTGGCGACCTGCTCAAAGTGCTCAAAACAGTGCAGATAATCCTCGACCTGCTGATCCAGCGCGAGGTGCTGCCGCCGCTGGTGCCAGTGAAGGACCTGGAGCTCCCGGCCTCGTCCTCCCAGCGTGACAACGTGGTGAACGAGCTGGTGCAGACCGAACGCAAGTACGTACAGGACTTGGAACTAATGGGTCAGTACCAGGACGCAATGCTGGCGGCAAACATCTCCCGCGAGACCGTGCAGCGCATATTCCCCTACCTCAGCTCCTTAGTGGACTTTCAGCGCCGGTTCCTGGTGGGGCTTGAGTACCACGCCAGGCTGCCGCCAATGGAGCAGCACTTTGGCTCGCTGTTCGAGCTCATGCGCGACGAGTTCCAGGTTTACGAAGGATACACCCTCAACCAGCGCGAAGCCGCCGAGGTAGCACAAGCCGAGGTGCCCACGCTGCGGCAGTTCTCAGACATCCTGGAGCCCAACTACGAACTGCCCCAGATGTTACTCAAACCGGTGCAGCGCATCGCAAAGTATCCCCTGCTGCTCAAGCAGCTCGTAAAGTATACGCCCTCCGACTGGAATACATATCCAACCCTTGTTTCAGGCCTGGAAATAATGCAGGACATTGTGCAGGCTGTCAACGAAACCCAGCGCAGAATCGAATGCCGCTATGTATTTTCCGACCTCATGGAGCGGGTCAAGGACTGGCACGACATCGACACCGAGCGGTTGGGCCAGCTCATGCTCAGTGGCGTGTTCCCAGTCCTGGAGCGCGATTCAGAAACAGAGTACCATTTCTATCTCTGTGAAAATATATTATTATGTTGCAAGGACAATCTGCCCCCGAAGAAGGGCCTCAAGATGCGGGCATCGCGCACAAACTCAACTAAAAGGGCGTCGCTCGACCTCAAGGGTCGCCTGTACCTATCGAGCGTACTTTACACATCCGTAAAAAAGGAAACATCCGGATACATCCTTAGTATTACCTGGGGTCGCGGAGACGCCCAGGAAACCGGTCATTTTGACGTCAGACTCCAAAATGAAGAGCAGGCTAATCTCTGGGACTCAGCCATCAACAAGCTCCTGGCCCAGCGCTCGGCAGACGGTGTTCCGATTGGCTATGATGAAGACGACCCTTCCCCATTCTATGAAGAGAAAACGCCACTATCATCCCCCATCGATCCGCTCACGTTCCGCAAGCTGAGCATCGGAAGTTCCCAGACGTTCGCATCGCCATCCTCTCATGACAACCGGCACTCTGGAATGAGCACTGGCGGCACCCTGACTACCAGAAGTGGGTCAGCCGTGCACATGAACAACCTCGTGTCCAAGCCGGCACTCCCGCATACTTATAGTGACAGCACACTAGGATCCAGTTTTCAGGTACACGAGCATGATAGTGCTCCACCAGTGCCCCACGCGCCGATCCTGAAAACCGGCAGCAACAGCGTGAGGGTGCGCATAAACTTCCTGGACGACCAGTTTACACTCATCGTGGATAAAAACATTGCTTATACTGAATTCCTTAGCAAGGTCGAACGCAAAATAAGACTATGCGGCAAGCTGGCACCGTCGCCTCTACGGATAAAATACTGCGACGAAGACGACGATTTCGTTACGCTATCCTCGGACGAAGATTTGCTGATGGCATTCGATTGTAGCTCCGAAACCGAGCTTAACCTGCTCGTAAGTTAGTATTTATTAAACCGTTTAACGGGAATAACAATTATTGAGACTAGAATGGGCTATGTAATAGTATACTTGGGGCCGTCTCCACCCTCGGGAACGCACCAGTTGATGTCCTGAGTGGGAACTTTGATGTCGCACGTCTTGCAGTGGATGCAGTTTTGAGAGTTGATCTTGAACTCCATTTTTTTGGTGTCCTCGTTCTCAATGTACTCGTAAACACCAGCAGGGCAGAACCGCTGCTCAACGCCCTTGTACACTGGCCAGCTCTTTTCGCAGTGCTCTGCGAGGTTCTGGTCGGGCACCCGAAGATGGCACTGCTCGTCCTCCTCGTGGTAGGTGCCGGTACGGCTGACGCTGGTTAGCAGGTCGAATGTGAGCTTGTTGTCGGGCTTGGGATACTCAATGCGCTTGTACTTGTCGGCGGGCTGTGTCTCGGCCGCATCGGTGATCCTGTGGTGGAAAGTCCATGGCTCGCGACCCTTGAGGAACAGCGTCTCTAGACCAGAGTATGCTAGTCCACCCCATAGCTTGAGGGGGTTGTGGAAGGAGGGACGCACGTTGCGAATCTCATAGAGTTCTTTTCCGACCCACGAGTCCTTGAGGTTCTTCTCGTACTCGTCGAACTTGCCGTGATATGCCGCCTCGGCTGCCAGCATGCCGCTCTTCATGGCCGTGTGGTTACCCTTGATCTTGGGCACGTTCAGGAATCCTGCAGCACAGCCAATAAGGCCACCACCGGGGAAATTAAGCTTGGGCATGGACTGCCATCCGCCTTCGTTGAGGGCCCGGGCTCCATACGCAATACAGGTGCCACCCTCGAGGACGTCTTTATACCAGGGGTGAGTCTTCATGCGCTGGAACTCCTGGTAAGGAGAGATCCAGGGGTTTTTGTAATCCAATCCAACAACGAGGCCAACAGACACCAGGTTCTCACCAAAGTGGTACTGGAACCCACCACCATAAGTGTCTGTGGAGAGGGGCCATCCCATTGCGTGGCCAGCAAACCCCTTCTTGAACTTTTCTTCTGGCACCTCCCACACCTCTTTGAGGCCAATACCGTAAGTTTGGGGGTCACGGCCCTCTCGGAGATTGAACTTCTTGATTATCTGCTTGGTTAGTGACCCGTGGCATCCTTCGGCCAGCAGAGTCAATGGGGCATGGAACTCCATGCCTCGAGTGAAGGTCTCTTTGGGCTTGCCCTCCCTGTCGAGGCCTTGGTCCTTGGTTGCGATTCCTTTGACGGATCCGTCCTCGTTGTAGACCATTTCGCTGACGCTGAACCCGGGGTAGACCTCGACGCCCAGCTCCTCGGCTTTTTCGCCCAACCAGCGCATCATTGCCGAGAGAGAGATGATATAGTTACCCTCATTCTTCATCTGTGGGGGCTCGGGAAGCGAGAAGGCACTTTTTGCAGTCAGAAACTTCATTGCTCCGCTCGTAACCTCGGTACAGTACTCTGGCATATCTTCTTTCCAGTCCGGAAGCAGCTCATCCAAGGCAGTAGGCTGCAAAACCGCGCCACTGAGGCTATGACCTCCCAGCTCGCTGGCCTTCTCGAGGACAATTACCCGCTTTTCGCCGTCTCCATGCTCGAGATCAAGCTGTTTATACCTGATAGCGGCCGAAAGACCGGCAGGACCGGCCCCTACAATACATAGGTCGACTTCGTCAGATTCGCGGGGCCCTAAACTAGAATTAAATCGCCGTGCTCGCAGTGCACGGCCAAAGAGAGGTCGAAGTGGAATCCGCAACATCCAATGAAGAAGAGGGCAAAGTAATATGTGGCGTTATAGCCACTCCGGGTATCGGCTACTTTTATAGTGCCGAGCATCCAAGACACTCGCCGATATCGACCGGAGCGGGTTACATGCTATAATTGAGCTAGTACGTGATAATAGTCTGCTCAAACGGCCTTTTGGACGATTCGGCGGCCATCACGTGAGACCATGCATAAATGTGGGGTAGTCGCTTAATATCGAACACCGACGAGAACCTTTGGGCTCCATCAAAGCCCGAGCATACAAAGGTGCGGTCTTGACGCCCAAAGTCCCTGGGCAATTCCCTCCCCACGGGATGGCTTTCTTGTTGCGGGACAGACGTTGATCTGATGTGAAAGCAGCTGTGCGTTAGTATTTGGCCTGCTGTCTAAACTCAACAATTTTTTACAGTAATTAGGCGTTTAGTTTTCGCTCCTCGGGCTTTATCATCTATCTGTCTCTTTTCGAGTTCGACGTGAACGATCAGTCAATAACAGTAATTCGGCAGGACAGTAGTTCGCACAGCACTAATTCGCGAGGCAATAACTCGCAAGGCACTAACACGGCTCTGCATTTGGCTGGGTCAGTTGGGTAATGGTAAGGCTTCTAGTTACATATAAATAGCTTTTGTGGTACATCGTCCCGTCTATGATTCAAGCTAGGCCTTGAAGTTCTGGGCAGAACCAAACAGGCCAATGAGCAGCATTGTGAACACAGCGTGCACGACCGCTCCCAGGAGAACTACTACCAGCCCCTTGGACTTTGGAACGTCGACGGACGAGGCTGCAAAGATCACGTTTTTCAGATTGGTGACGAGGAACTTGCCGCTGAGAAGGAAGCCGATCCCGCCCAGGATCCAACGCACAATAATTGTGCCTTTTTCTCCCTCTAAATACGGCGACACCAGAGGAGATCCGCATATGAGGATAACTGGCACCCACACCGCATTGGCGTACCCGTAAAGACACACGGTCTGCACCAGCGTCAGCGACGGCACCAGGTTCAAGTACTGGATCAACAGCCACATGCCAGCAGGAACCAAAAAGGTGAAACCGGCGAGCATGCCAGCAGCGGCTCCCAAGAGCTCGACTGAGTACTCGTAGCGCCCGCCGTTGCTAAAGGCCGCATTGTAAATCATCCCAGCGACGGTAGTGCTAAAAAACATCGCGAAAACAAGCGTTTGGTACACCCACACTGGGCCCCAAAGATCTGGGATCTTACCGTCCTCAATAGTTCCGGCCGGTCCACTGTTGGACAAGAGTCTCTGATCTGACAGGGGGTTCACCGCCAAAACGATGCGTCGTTTGACATCCAACGTATCAACGTCAAAGTACGGCTGAAGCACAGAGACCAAGCGAGACATGCTGAGTAAGCGGGGAGCGAGCTACAAGTGGCTACGTAGAGAATGCGTCTTGGGCCAACAGAGGCATGTGGAGGGGTTTTACCGAGGTTCAGGAGAACAGTGCTCTGCTGTGTGTCACTATATATGAGAAATTAGCATTTCGAGTCTAGTTGATCGACCACTGCTTATGCGCTGTGACATCATCCTGCAGTTAGCCGACCTGCTGGTAGCAGTCTGATGGTAGAATTGCAAGGTGTTTGGGGTTTGTGTTGGGTATATGTTATCTAAGTGGCTATATTTCTACGCATAATCTGTAGAGAGCAACAGCATAGTACAAGACTCTTAGCAGTTGGAGCACTTGACGTTGGAGTAGCAGTAGCCACAAGCAGAGCAGCAGCTGCCACCGCCGTGGGACAAACTATGGCCACAGCTGTAGCAGATGCTCTTGGAGGCAAGTTTGGAGGCCCACTTGTACTTGAGCTTGGCGAGCAAGAACAGTCCGCGCTTTTCAACATCAGCGAGCTCGACAGCAGTATCGAGGTTAGCGTCAAGGCCATCGTCAGGCTCGGCAACAGGGCTGGCGAGAGAAAGGGTAGCGGTCATAAGAGTGAAGAGAGTAGTGAACTTCATGGTTGATGCAAATGTAGCCCATTGGGGAGCTTTATATAGGCCAAAGAAGCCAAGAAATGGAGGAACTTGCGTTTCAAAGTCATCTAGGGCCGATCCTAAAGCGTAAGTGCATTATTGAGCAATAATGCGCGTAGAAACGCACGACAAATGCACAAGCGGCAACTCGTCTCGATGTAGCGAATTCTCCCTCGGGCGAAAGTTGATGGACTAGTCTATTTTCTTTCTTCTATTTTAGCTACTGTTTTTTTCGTCCGGTCTGCCATTGAATGTCGTTAACATTATGGGGAAAGGCACCATTTCCTAAGCGAGCTTATTTGAAACATCAATTATAGTATTAACATGCAGGACGATTTTCTGGTTATTTTCTGCTTGGAAACCCTGGATAATTAAGCAAAAAATAAAACATCTATTTCGAGAATACTCAAGAGTCGAGGAATTAATTTTTTTCCCCAGTACCACTCCTGGCATCTTCGTTCGCCAATGCATAATCCATCTGGGGCACTGTCTCGAACATGTCTGTCTCAATCTAACAGAAAACTTACAAGGGCAAGAGGTCGGTCAGGTGATCGATTCGTCCCAGAATTATGAAACACACAACCATTTCCGGAGCTATCAATCATTATTGCTGCCGTTCGCCTAGTCACCTCAGCTCTGTTGCACTTTGTTAGTAACCAACCATGCATTCACTGTGGTCGCGAGGCAGCCACGTAGTAACCCAGGCATGGCGAGTCGTAGGAGTTTTGGCAGTTCTTTTAGCAGTTGTATCGTATTTCCAGCTGTCCTTTAGCGACGCATTCAATCTCGATGCTAAGGTATCAAATGTCGTGCCCAAGGTGACAATTCGCACCACTCGTCGGTCTGGCAGCCTCGATGGCAAGCCCAAAGAGAATTTGCGAGCCAAATTTGATCTGGATGCCGACCTGACCCCTCTTTTCCACTGGAACACCAAGCAGGTGTTTGTGTATCTCACAGCCGACTATCCTGGTGCTCGTGACGACATTGAGAACTCAGTGACGTTCTGGGACGCCATTATTACTGACAAGAGCAAAGCTGATATCCATCTCAAGGATGCTCGGGGCAAGTACAACGTGTGGGACGTCGCTCCCAGTTTTGACCACCGCCATGCCAACGTAACTCTACGCTGGCAGGTGCAGCCACATGTGGGGTTCATGGTGGGCGGCGAGGCCAACATTGGCGACGTAGGCTTCGACTTCCCCGGCCCCTCGGAGGAGGGTGCCCAGAAGCCGCAGGGTCGCCCTCGCAGACCCAAAGCCCAGGCATAGTGATCCGTGATATGTATTCTAAATGTGGCAAGAGCTCAGGCATGGTGCTTAACGGTGCTTCTTGGGCTTCTTGGCCAATTCGCAGATCCTAAGAGCCACCTGGATTTACTAGTGCTAGTGGATATACCTACTTAATGTACTTAAAAAAAGCTCTTACAGCTTAGACTGGTCAGCAATTGCCTTTTCCAAACGGTCAGCAATCTCTGGATTAACCCGACCGAACATCTCATACACGCCCTTTTGGACCTTGGGGTTGGCATCCTTCAAGTGTCCAGCAACGTTCGAGATAAAAGAGTCCTGCTGGTTAGTCTTACCAAAGACCTCCCATAGCTTAGCCGCCTGCTTGTAATCGTCAGGGCCGGTCATGTCCCAGTGGAATGCCTCAGCGTGGCCTCTCCACAGTTCAGAATCTTTTTGAGAAGAGGGAGTGATGAGCTTGCTCTGAGAGTACACCAATGGCTTCAAGCTAGAGGGGTAGTTGGGTTCACTGCCGTAGTTTCCAGTGACATTCATCAAGCCGTCGCGAATAAAGGGGTTGTTGGCGTAAGGGCAACGGTTCACGGGGATTTGGAAGAAGTTAGGTCCCAAGCGGTGACGATGTGTATCAGGGTAAGAGAACAGACGGCTCTGCAAAACGGGATCAGCAGAGGGCTCCCAGCCAGGAACGGTGTTGGAAGGAGAGAAAGCGGCCTGCTCGACTTCGGCAAAGTAGTTCTCTGGGTTCTTGTTAAGGGTGAACTTTCCGAACTTGCGCAGAGGGAACTTATCCTGGGGCCACACTTTGGTGAGGTCAAAGATGCTAAAGTCCTGCTTCTCAGCCTCCTCAGGGCTCATCACTTGCACATAACAGGTCCAAGAGGGGTAGTTTCCGCTCTCAATGCTGTCAAAGAGATCCGAAATGGAGTAGTCGGGATTCTCACCCGCAATTTTGACGGACTCATCCTGGGTGAAGTTCTTGATACCCTGGTCGGTCCTCAGGTGAACCTGGACGTAGTTGAAAGACCCGTCTGGCTTGACCCACTTGTAGGCGTGGCCAGAATAGGCATGCATGTGACGCACGCCATTGGGGGTACCACGGTCTGAAAACAGGATCATCACCTGGTGCACGGCCTCCTGGTTTTGGACAAAATAGTCCCAGAAGACGGTAGGGTCCTTCAAATGTGTCTGGGGGTTGCGCTTCTGTGTGTGAATAAACAATGGGAACTTGCTAGGGTTGCGAATGAAGAAGATGGGAGTGTTGTTGTAAACCCAGTCGATGTTGCCCTCCTCGGTGTAGAGCTTGACGGAGAACCCACGGGGATCACGGAGAGAGTCAGCAGATCCAGATTCGCCTCCTACAGTAGAGAAACGGGCAAACAAAGGGGTCTTTTTGCCCACTCCAAGAAGGAACTTTGCAGTAGCGATATCACTGACGTCGTCAGTTACCTCGAAATATCCATGGGCACCAGCACCCTTTGCGTGGACAACTCGCTCAGGAATACGTTCACGGTCGAAATGGCCCAAGAGATCAAACAGATGGTGGTTATCGAATACTAGGGGTCCAGGCTTGCCAATCTGGTTGGAAGCATAGGGACTGTAGACGGGACAGCCGTTTGTAGTAGAATAGGGCGTCTCTTGGTTACTCATGCAGGATTGATGCTGTCAATTATTGCTTTATATAGCTGTGGTTGCCCATTGCAGGTCATGCACGATCCTGCATCCAGACCTGCAGGCCCTACCAATGGCAGCAATCGTATTACAGGAAGTAGCAAAGGCATGCGAGAGATTGGAGGAGAAAACAGTGAATGGAGCGCCAAATTTGGAACAGTATATAGTTTTTTGCAGTATCAGATGAATAGTTGCGATACTCGCTCCGGGGGTTGCTTGGTATCACTAATAGCCGATGGGTCAGAGGCGGTCTAGACCTGGCAAAGCTGGGGAACGGTTGAGCGATGTATTCCCAAATAGCTGAAATTTTGCAAGGATCATTTAATTGAGTGCAGCTCTAAATAAGGACTTTGAATCTAGTTAAAAATGGCTGGCTCAGAACTCTCGATTCTGAGGTGCTGAAAAACCTCGCATCAGGTTGGGTGCTCCTCGGATCAAGTCCGGGTCGGCTGATAGCTCATTCGAGTGAGATACAAACGTCACAGGAATTTCGCTGCCCAAACGATGAAATGCTAAATAAATATGTCGGGGACCAAGTGGGGTGAGAATCACTGAGATGCATGTACATAGTTGCGTGCTCTCATCAAACTAAGTTGCAATGGCCATCTGAGCTTTGTTACTATTCCAGGCCCCCGTTCTAATTACTATATAGAATACGAATTGCATGATGACAGTGGTGATATCCCCGAGAGTTTCACTTGCTCATGATCGACAGGCTGAGTGATCATGCGCGGCAAAACCGAGTTGGCTGCTGTGTGGTGTGGGGGTAAGGACCATAAAATTACCGAAATGAATATGGCCTGACACAATTGGTTATCTACCGCTTAGTCTATATATCCCTAAATAGCAGAATTGGATGTGAACACAATTTCGTAAACTCTAATAAAACAATCATAAAAAGCAAGTCTAGTCGTCATGCTGGTGTCCTACAGGCTTTTGTAATGGTGGCTCTTGAGCTTGACCCAGTGGTCGAATCCATACGGACTGAGCGACACTCCGCGGCCAGACAGACCGTAGCCGGTCCAAGCTAGGTGAGGGTCCGGGTAGTCGCAACGATTCACGTATACGGTTCCTGCATTGAGCTGCGAGGCGACCTCGTCGCCCTTGGCCATGTCCTTTGTCCACACACTAGCGGTAAGGCCGTACTGGGAGTCGTTGATTTTCTGAATGGCCTCTTCATCGCTGGCTACCTTTACTACTGGGATCACCGGCCCAAATGTCTCATCAGCCAGAACCTGGCTTGACTCGGGGACGTCGACCAACACAACTGGGCTCACGAACGCCGGGCCCAGGTCGCTTAGGTCCTTGGGAGGCACCAGGGCCTTCGCACCGGCAGCGATCGCATCCTTGATATCCTTACGAACCCTCTCTCCGCTTGCGGCGCTCACGAGCGGACCCATGTCGACTTCAGTGGAGGGATCACCGACAGTGTACTTTGACACAACGTCGACCAGGTGCTCTACGAACTTGTCGTAGACATCCTTGTGGACGTAAACCCGCTCGATCGAGCAGCAAGACTGGCCAGAGTTGAATAGTGCTCCGTCAGCTATGTTCTCGGCGGCAGACTGCAAGTCATCGAAATCGGGTCGCAGGTACGCAGCGTCGTTGCCGCCAAGCTCGAGGGCCACGGGAATAGTGCGGCCAGCCGCAGCCTTTTGGATTGCCAGGCCGCCGGCAACACTCCCAGTGAATGACACTCCCTGGATGATCGGGTTCTGCACTATGGAGGCCACCAGGTCGTTGTCGCCAGTGTGCACCGCATAAACCGGCAGGCCGAACTGCTTGCTGAGCTCAACCACGGAATCTGCTACCTTGGGGGTTTGCGGGCTCGGCTTGAGCACCACGGCATCTCCGGCAAGGAGAGCGGGCACCAAACCATTGATCAGGCACAGCCAGGGATAGTTCCATGGAAACACGATAAGGACGACGCCGAGCGGTTCCTTGGTCAAGTACTTGTTGAATTGAGGGCGGCTGGCCTCGTCAACCGGTACCTTTGCCAACGCTTTGTCGGCATACTCGAGCATCGTGCGGCCTCGAAGGCTTGCAGTAGCGATCTCGACCGGAGTGAACTTGACGGGGCGACCCATTTGTTCGCTAATGTCCTTCCCAAGCTCGACTTTTTTGCTGTCGAGCAGATCAAGGAATTTGGCAACTTTGTCTTTGCGGTCCTGCAATGGCACTTTTGCCCACTCCTTTTGGGCTTTTTGGGCATCCTCCAAAGTCTGCTGCACCGAGTCCTTGGTGGCTTCGGCAGTCTCGATGATAACCTTATTGGTGACCGGAGAAATAGTCTTGAGCACCATGGTGTTGTGATTGATCGTTATCTCCTGCAACCCGGTTATAAGCTGCAGGGACGGTGGCGCCAGGTGGCACCGTGTTGTGGCGGAGAGGGCGCAAAGGGACGTGTGATCCTGCGGAGCCTCGTCGATTTGATGGAGCGGCATTAAACGTGCGATACGGCTGAATGATACTATCTCAGTAGGCGGAGCGCGCCCGGCGCCAGGTCACCTCTAGGCGGTCCTACATTCTGCCGTCCCCAGAATTTCTACGCAATTCCTAATTCTAACCATTTTATGGTCGCGAACTTGAAAGCCCAATTAGTCTCAGGTCACTTATTAACCACAGGCTCGCGAGGTGACGTCAGCATGAGACCCTCCAAGTTTCGCCATGTCTATGGCCGGCCAAATAAAAAAGAAACGTGTCTAGACAACATACGTTTGACCAAATCAGCGTTTGATTCAAACCTGGCTGCAGCAAATTCCAAATATGTCAGTGTGTGCTGGGCCACGTCTGGTGGCGGCCTGCTTGCGGTGCTCCCGCTCAATGAGCTTGGAAAGCTGCCAGATAAGTTCCCTCTGTTTGTTGGCCACAAAGGAGCGGTGCTGGATTCAGCTTGGAACCCGTTCGACGACGAGGAAGTCGTAACTGCGTCTGAAGACGGTACCATTGGTATTTGGCGAGTTCCTGAGGACTTTACCACCAAGCAGCCCGAGGATCGGGAGCTCGATGACGTCCCCAGCGTCGAGCCCGTTCGCTACCTCGAGGCCCACGGCAAGAAGGTCGGGCACGTCCACTTCAACCCCGTGGCGAAGAACATCTTGGCTTCGAGTGGATTTGACTACAACATCCGGGTGTGGAACCTCGAGAACGACAAGCAGGTTGCCCTGCTCCCCCACAAGGACCTCATCACTGCATTCGACTGGAACTGGGACGGTACTAAGATCGCTACCATCAGCAGAGACAAGAAGATCCGAGTATGGGACGTTCGCAAGCAGGAGATTATCTCTGAGGGTCCTGCACACCCTGGTGCAAAGGCTGCTCGGCTCGTGTGGCTTGGCGATAGCGACCGCGTTGCCACTACTGGGTTCTCGAGATTCTCCGAGCGCCAGCTGGCTCTTTGGGACACCACCGATCTTGCGAAGGGTCCCATTGGCGGCTTCCGCAAGTTCGATCAAGACTCTGGTGTCCTCATGCTGTTCTATGACCCTATGACCAGAATGGTGTACATTGGCGGAAGAGGAGATTCGCGTATCGTTTACTACGAGTTCTCTGACGACGACTTGGTCGAGCTGTTTGCGTATCAATCCATCCAGCCTCAGCGTGGTCTCGCTATGGCCCCTCCTTCTGGTCTTGATGTCAAGGCCCACGAGGTCGCTCAGTTCTACAAAGTTCACGAGACCATGGTAGAGCCCATCGCATTTGTTATTCCTAGGAAGGGCGAAGGCTTCTTGGAAGATATCTACTCTCAGTATCAAGCGCCGGTCCCTGCAATGTCGGCCCAGGACTACGTTGATGGTAAAGTCAGCGAGCCGGTTTTGTGGGATTGGGAGTTGACCTTTGAAGGCAAACCCCAGGGCTCTGGTAGCAAACCCCGTGCTGCAAAGAAAGAGACCAGCAAGAGCGATACCTCTGCCAAATCGACCGAGGCCAAGTCCGAGACGAAGACTCCTGAAGACGCAAACGTCAAGTCCAAGACGGAGGGCAAGAAGGAGGACGAGAAAAAGGCTGTCTCCGATTCTGGCAAGGAAAAGACCGAGAAGGTAGACAAGCCGACGAAGACCGAAGCCGATTCTGACGCCTCCAAGAAAGACGACACTGTCACCATCCCCACACACCTCAAGGCCCAGAAGCAAGATGCTTATGAAGTATTCCAGTCAAATGGAGTAAAATCATTCCTAGATAAGGCTAATGCTATTGATGAGGACAAGGAGGACCCTAGAGATGATGATCAGAACACCTGGAGCGATGACGACGACAAGGAGAGCAAGGACGAAGACGGACCTGCTACGTTTGTGCAAAAGGGCCACAACGAGGTCCAGCAGCAGATCTCTGAAGCTGCTAGTGGAGTGCTAGGCGACAGCGCCAGCGATAGCAAAGAAGAGGATGCTGATAAGAACACTGAGGAGTCAGAGAAGAAGCCACAGTCTGAAGACACCGAAAAGGAGAGCTCTCAGACTGAGGAACCTAAATCCAAGTCTGCTAAACCATCCGAGGAGCCCAAGTCTGAAGAGCCTGCAAAATCTGAAAAGCAGGAGTCTAAAGATTCAACTGTCTCTGACGAGGCCAAGCTTTCTGAGCCGAAACTGAATGAGGAGTCCGCAACCACTGAGACCAAGTCTGAAACATCTAAGACCAAGTCTGTGCCCACGGAGCAGCCCAAGCTCGATCTGACCAAGCCTGAGCAACCCTCTGAGGACACTTCCAAATCTTCGAAAGAGTCAAAGAAAAGCGAAACTGACGGAAAGACGGAAGATGAAGAGAAGCCGCGTGGGCCTCTCGGCAAGCTCGCAGAGCTATCTGGTCAGGTGCAGGACTTGCTTGAGGTAGTCGGTAAACTGACTGCCAGAATTGAGGAGCTGGAAGCAAAAAATAAATAGATACTATAGTTCTCATGTGCGTACTTAAAAGTCCGACCAATGAATCTCAAACCGGATGTGGCAAGAATACTGCGACCACTGATGGATTTGAGTTGTGACTAGTTCGGTCAATTAGTTATTCATTTGAGGAAATGATTAGTTGTTTGCCCCAGCGACCTTTCTTGTATCGCTGGTTCTGGCGGGCAGTGTTCAGCATGTGCTCACCTTCGATGCGGTCGGCCTGATTCTTATCCCACACTGCTTTCTTTGACGGCGGCTTTTCAAGGCTCGCTTTACCAGAAGGCAGCGTCGGCAGTGTGGCCGGATCGATTCTTATTGACGGCTGAGGGACCGCCTCTTGGAGCACACTGCTGAGGACGAGGGTCTCGTGTTCGTGTTCTGCACGCACGCGGTCCCTCTCCTCGCGTGCATCTTTGGAGAATTTGTTCCGGCGGCGCTGTGCGAGCTGTTTGGAGTACTTTTTCAATGCTTGGTCCGGGAGAATGCCCCTCCAGTCGCACTCGAGGAACCCAATCAACGAGCGGCTGGGGATGTGCGAAAGATACTTGTACCGCTTGAACAGCTCTGGGTTGCCGTCGAAGGACGAGAACGTGACGTTCTCCACCGGGGCTATTAGTACGTCGGGGAGGTTTGTGTATTCGCCGAACGCGGCCCTGAGCACGGATACATCGAGCTGTGATAAAACGTAAAAGGTCGAGCTCTCGAAGCACGTTTCGTAAAAGTAGTACGATCCCTTCTGCGGGTTTGGCTGCACCTGGGGAAAGACCGTCAACGGAGGCGGCGGCCACTTTTCACTTGCCAGTTTCTTCAGGCTCGCCAGGGCTTCGTCGTAGTTATTGTCGTCATCGTAGAGTTCCAAACTCTCTGTGCGTGCGTGCTCGAGCGTCAGCCTCTCGGACTTGATCTCGTCCCGCAGGTACTTTTGCGAGCCGTACACGACCCGGCAGTAGAGCAGGTCCTCGGGCTTTGGCCGCTCAGGGTTGAGCGAGTCCCCGCTGGGCACGGCCTGGTTCCCATCCGACCTCGACATGAGCCTCAGCACCGCCTCGTGGCCGGGCTTGGGCAGAAACTCGTCGGGCATCTCGAGGAACGACACCGGGGTTGTCTCCTCGGGCACGTACTGCCCACACAGCGGGCACAGCTTGTCCTCTGAGTACTGACGGAAGCCAATGAAGCACACGAGGCACATGAGGTGCCCGCAAGCAAGCATTCTGGGCACCGTTGCCGGCGAAATGCAGATCGGGCACTCGGACTGCGGAGAGACGGCCCTGAGCACTGCCTCTCGAGGAATTGAGCCGGACGTGAGGTATTTGCTGGGGAGACTCGGATGGACCACAAGCCTGAAGCTCGATCGCACGTACAAGTCCGAGGAACTGGGGGTGGAGCTTCGAGGCCGGCTCGAGTCCCTGGGGCCGTGCCGGTGCCGCGAGTGCGACGTGCTGCCGTCGCCCTGCCATCGGTGATCGGCAACGCCGAGATCATCCGAGAGCTCCACTACTTGTCGCATGGTCAGCGTCCAAAGTGCTCGACACTAATCAAGTCCATCTCGCTTAGTAATTGGTCGTGTCGTCATGAAATTCAACCTGTTCTCGACCAGTGACCAGAAGGCGAACGCAGATGAGACCGTCCAGTATTTGATGGACGGTTTGGGCTACAAGCAGAACCTCGTCCCCGAGTTTGTTCGCCTGGGGTGTGGCCTGGTAGCCGCAATTGTGGCCGCCGCGTTGTTCTTTTGGGAGCGAAAAGTCGGGTGGGTGGTTGCGTATCCGTACATTGTTGCTGGAGTAATCGCATATTTTGGCCTCAACGGGGCAGCTTTTCTGATTCAGAGGTTCGTCGAGATGAACGCGATCTACATTGGCCAAAAGGACGGCAAAACGGTCTACATCAAGACTCAGTCCCCGAAATGCACTGAGATTTACAAAATTAGCGTCCTGAGGGACGGCAAGTGGGTCAAGGCCGAGACCAAGTTCAGCGACTTTGTCGACTACAACGGCAGGGCCCTTTCGACGAAGCTGCAGCCTCTTTTGGCGTCTCTGGTCAACGACAAAAAGTCTCAGTAACTTATTTGCCTCTGTGTAGGCTAAAGTGGAGCCCTGCAGGCCCGGTGCTATGCAATTCTTATGTACAAGTGGTGCTAGTGCAATTCGTATGTACAAACTAAAAATAAAGATATGATCTATATGTGATGGCACTGCATGATGCAGACCGCTCCAATCGCTGTGACAGTTCTACAAAAGAAATAAACGGCCAACCGCCTCGGTACCGTCACCCTGGCTCTCGCTTACTCAGCGTGCTGAGATTTTCGCGTGCTGGGTCAAACCCACTCAAAACCCCCTCTGGCCTCCCAATCTCTCTAATGGACGCCGAAAAGCTCGCAAAGTTGAAGGCTGCTGGTGCTGCCTCCAGAATTGGTGGTAAAGGTACCCCCCGCCGCAAGGTAAAGAGAACCGTAAAGACTGAGGGCGACGACCGCAAAGTGCAGGACGCTTTGGCAAAGATTAAGGCCCAGACTTTGACCGGCGTCGAGCAGGTCAACATGTTCAAGGAAGACGGAAAGGTCATCCACGTCGGCCGTCCTGCTGTCCAGATGGCCGAGCAGTACAACACTTTCTGCATCTCGGGCCACTCCAGCGAGAAGACTCTCGAGGAAATGCTCCCTGAGATGATCCAGTCCATGGGCCCCGAGTCCCTTGAGCAGCTCCGCAAGTTGACTGAGCAGATCCAGTCACAGCAGGGCGCCCAGGGCGATGAAAAGGTCAAGGAGGCTGAGGATAACGACATTCCCGATCTCGTCGAGGGCCAAACCTTCGACAACCAAGTGGACTAATTCATTCTAGTACATAAGTATGTAACCTATTGGTTCCCTGAATATGAAGCTACGGTGGTGACTGGGAACGCGACGCACTAGTGACAAACCCACAACGAGGTAGCAACCTCGCACGACCACGGTCTGGAGCGGTGGAGAACGTTCTTCGTTTCGCTCGAACGGTCACTAGACTAAGCGTGACGGTTGGTACCGGGCGTCCGGCGTCAGGTGAGAAAATCGGCACTAAAATAGCAATTAAATAATAATTATCCCTACTAATTAACAGTTGTGGCTTGCAAGGGCGCGATTTGATTACGTACGGGGCTCGCCTAAGCACGCCCTACATGACGAGTCTTGGCACTATACCGAGCATATCTACCCTATGAACGAGTTATTACAGGAACACTGATCAAATCTGTCCAGTTTTCGGTTTTTCAGCTTATGCATGATGCTTGCTACTAGACGCACGTGTATATATAGCGGACAGGACCTACACGTATTGGCATGTCTGAGTCACATACTGAGAAGAAAATTGTCACGAAGAATACTGAGTTGCTCGCTAGCATCATTGGAGGTGCCAAAGCGTTCGATGATATGCCCGACACCTCTGAGCACCGAGCGATCTTCTTGGAGGAAGTTGAGGCTACCACGATCGAGCCCCCCAAGTTCGCATTCAGCGATCAGGGTATGATTTCGAAAGCTGCAGAGCAAATCGTGAGCCAGCAGCTTGCATTGGACGGAAGGATGAAGCTCAATCTGGCGTCCTTCGTCACCACCTTTATTGATCAGGACGCCTTGAACCTGTGCAAGGATAACCTCACAAAGAACTTGGCCGATAACGATGAATACCCCGCCTTGATCAATATCCATGGCCGCTGCGTCAATATGCTCGCCAATTTGTGGAACAAGCAGCCAGAGGAGGATCCTGTTGGTACTGCCACCACTGGGTCGTCTGAGGCCATTCAGCTCGGTGGATTGGCCATGAAGCGTCGGTGGGTTGAGAAGAGAATGAAGGAGGGCAAGCCGTACGACAAGCCCAATATTGTGTACCCCTCGAATGTGCACGTCTCGATCGAGAAATTCGCCCGCTACTGGGACGTCGAGGCTCGCGTAGTGCCGATCCACGCTGACAACCAGTTTGGGCCCTATATCAAGGAGATCAAAGCCCAATTGGACGAGAATACCATTGGTGTTTATGCGATCATGGGCTCCACTTACACCGGGCACTACGTAGATGTCAAGGCTCTAAACGACATGCTCGTGGAGCACGAGAAGGAGACCGGTCAGAGCATCGATATACACGTAGACGGTGCGTCTGGCGGTATGGTTGCTCCATTCTGCTCTCCCGAAGTAGAGTGGGATTTCAGATTGCCAAAGGTCAAGAGTATCAACACATCTGGCCACAAGTTTGGACTGGCTCCAGTTGGTCTGGGGTGGGTTGTGTTCCGTGACCGCAGTCTGCTGCCTGAGCATCTGCAATTCTCGTTGGGCTATCTCGGTGGCAGCGAGCTCACGTTCACATTGAACTTCAGTCGCCCTGGCCACCCCGTCATTGCTCAGTACTACATTTTCCTCAAGCTGGGTCGCGATGGGTTCAGACTTGTGCACGAGAATGCGCTCAAGAACGCTCGCATACTCTCGGTGTTCCTAGAGAACACTGGGTTCTTTGAGGTGCTGTCGGACATCCATCGCCCCCGGGGCAAGCTCTTCTCTGACATTGGAGACAAGCCTGGGGATCTTGATGGAGTCAACAAGCCGCTCGTCCACTACAATGCGGGCTTGCCTGTAGTCACCTTCACGCTGAGCCGCAAGTTCAAGAAGGAGCACCCTGAGATCCCGATCTCTGCCGTGAGCTACATGCTGCGGTACCATTCGTACATTATTCCTTCATACAGCCTGCCTAACGATGAGCGGGAGGTTGAGGTTCTGCGCATTGTCGTGAACGACAATCTCACCCTGGACACTCTGAGCCAGTTGATGGTTGACATCTCCAAGGTGGTTGGTCGTCTTCTCAGTATTGAGAGTCTTGGCAAGTTTGGCTCTGAGGCCAGCGTTCTCAACATGATCAAGACCTTGACCCAGGCCGATAACGACTCGTCTGACGATGCTCATGCGTGGTCGCATGCAAAATGTTAACGTAGTTTAGATGAATTCTATTGCAGTATAACGTCAAACCTATCACTGAGGCAACGATTTGGTTTAGACGACTTGAAATCTTGAAGGTGGCACATTGGATGTCTAGCTGTGCAGTCAACAGGTATGCATTGATGAGCGAGTGATTTTTGTAGAACGTGCCTTGAGATTCTTTAAATGTGGCACTTTGGATTCTACATAAGCAGTATGCACTGATGCACATGTGCGGTCTATTTAGCTCTCATAGTATCGTGCCGTTACGAACCTGGTAATGTGATCTAGTTTAGATACGCAGTCTACAAAATCAAAAATTGGCAATTTCGTAGATCACCATAAACCGATTGAGCAGCTAATAAAGTACAATAAGAAATACAATTAGCACTAGCAACACTAATTAAAAAAACCAGCCAATCGCGTTAAACCCCACTTGCTCATCGATTTCCCCTCTCGATCCAGGCCTTACTAACACTTGATCAGATGGCAACCAGAGCAGGACAGAGTGCGTTCCAGAGGTTCCTCAACTCTGAGACCGGGCCCAAAACGGTCCATTTCTGGGCCCCAGTGATGAAGTGGTCGCTAGTAATTGCCGGCATTAGCGACCTGAATCGCCCAGTTGAAAAAGTCAGTGGTACCCAACAGATTGCGTTGATGGCCACTGGATTCATCTGGACCCGGTGGTGTATGATTATCAAGCCCCGCAACTTTTTATTGGCGTCTGTCAACTTCTTTTTGGGAACGGTGGCTACGGTGCAGCTGGGCCGCCTCTACAACTACCAGCGATCGCTTGGGTTTACCTCTGGCGAGGCTCTCAAGAACATCCTGTCTCCGCCTCCCAAAAAGGAAGACAAGGTGGACACCGCATAGCTTTCCGCATAAGTTTTTAGCTCAGGGTAGCCCGCTAGTACTCCGTAGCATTGTACTCCGCATAGTATGATAGTCAGGGGTAAGTCAATTCGATGTTAGACGTGGCGTGATAGTGAATTATGTAGCTTCGTATAGTATTACAGGCTCGCCAGTCAGAAGCGTACGTCCTTATGCGGCAGCCATCAGGGGCTGGGGGTGCTGGCGAGGATGGTATCGTTTCCTGCGTCGTTGAGGGTCTCGTTGGCGTCGTCGTCGTCGCCCACGTCCCTGCGGGGGAATATCGAGTCGCGCGGCAGCACGCTGAACATGGTGCCCTGCGACTCGAACGCCTCGTGGTCCCTGATGAGCGAGTCGATGCCCGACTCTGACCACAGCCCCTCGGTGCCCTCAAACACGTGCAGCTCGGCGGCGGCGATGGCCCCCAGCCCGTTGGCGAGGGTGCGGCCGAGCGCGGTCGAGAGCAGCTGCAGGTCGGTGAGGAACTCGTACTTGAGGCGGGAGATGTCGTCGATGAGCGCCGTCATGTCGAGCAGCGCGGTGCGGTAGTCGTTGAGGTTCTTGTTCTTCTGCTTGCTCATTTTCTGGGTCTTGCGCTCGGCGGTGCGCAGGTCGGCGGTCTTCTGCTTGAGGTCGGTCTTGAACGCCTGCTCGCGGGTCCTGAGCTGGTCCTGGAACGCCGCGAGCGCGGTGCGGCTCGGATCGAGCTTGGAATCGACGGTGTTGCACAGCAGGTGGATGTGGTTCGACAGCACCAGATGCAGGGCCTCGGCGGCGTGGAGGCTGTCGCTGACCTCGGCGCCGGCCCGCGAGCGCGCGCACTTGTCGAGCGCGGCCGCAAACTTGGCCGATGCGGTCCCGAGCGCGCCCAGAGCCTGCTGGTACTCGGACGCCGCATCGAGCGCCTCGCGCACCGAGTCGTGCCACTTGAAGGCATTGGCCGGCGACAGAATCGCGTTCGTCTCGGCCAGGGACCCAAACACCGACGAATCGCGCGCGGTGGACGCAGCGGCGCTCGCGGCGGCGCTGCCGCTGTCGTGGGCCTGCGCCGGGCCCAGCAGGGTGTGGGAGAACTCGCCCAGCACCTTGGCCGCCTTCTCATTGGAAACTCCGCTCTCGCCACTCACTGTATGGTCGCCCACCACCGGCTGTGACGGGCGCGGGTCGCGAGGAAGCATGCTGACACAGCGCGAGCCGATTCACAGGACGTGGTGACTCTGCCCGCCGCCGAGGCTGGCGGGCAAAATTTAACGCTATTCTACGGACTGACTCTATTGCGGTGTGACCCATAGATCACGCACTAAATGACGTAATTCGACAGTCGCGTAGCAGCCTGCATGCAGGCGCTGAGGGAGCTGGGGCACCACCCGCGGTGACTCCACTGGGCGGGCGGGGTCAGCGTTTAATTGCCCAGGCGCACACTTGTCTTGGCCACACCCGCGCCACTGCCGCCGCGGGGATCGGCGCCGCCCACTATCTCAACTGTTAACTACCTGCTAACTAACCAGCGATTACCCCATTGACGGCGCATGGCAGTCGGATGGCTCCGCTTATGTTATACACTGCAGCTGGCGACCGCCTATCCGCGACGACAGACGGCGCCACTGCCGGCATTAGCCCGCAACATTGCTAAATCTCCAGCACCGCGCCCAGCCCTCATCGCGCCGTCACCGACCTATGACTGATGTGACTATTTCCTATGCACGAAGATGACTCACCCTTTACCCTAATCTTCCGCTGGTTATAAACCCAGGAACCCGCTGTCACCCCAGGTCCAAGCCCAGCAGCAAAGTTGAGAATTTGAGAGCAAGAACCGAGCATAACCACCGCAAGCGATAACGAAAACAAACACACCACAAGAGAACTAGAAAGCCTAGTAGATGATTGCCAAAGTTTTTTCTCGCAATCTTTAAGCGGCACGAGCCGCTTCAAGAACAACTAAGACCCTAACATGACTGCTGTACGCACTCAACTGCGCACTCATTCCCGCGCTTTGCCCTACAATCGAGTATCCAAGTGCCCCAATGAACTCCTGACTAATCGAGCTCAGGCCTATGTCGACGCCGCCGTAGCCGTGCTCGACGATATCTGGCATCCCGCCGCAAAGGCCCCCCTATACCAATTCGTCCGCGAAGTCCTTCGCCGATGCCAGTACTCCCTCAACCTCCTCCAGGTGTCGCTGTACTACCTGATGAAAGCCAAGCTGCACCTCGACGATAAGCTCCCGTGCTGCCGCAGAGCGTTTTTGACTTCGCTCATCCTCGCCGGCAAGTACTTGCAAGACCGTCCTTGCTCCCTTCGCGCGTGGTCTCGCCTCTCGGGGCTCGGAGTCGAAACGCTGCGAACGAGCGAGCTCAACCTGCTCGATGCCCTTAACTGGGACTTGTATGTCCCGCACCACGGCCTTGAGAGCCTCCGTCTCTATGTGAAGACCCTCGCCGTCGAGCCGCCTCGCACCCTCAGCGTTGTGCCGCAAATCCGCATCCCCATCATGGACGCCAAGGTCGGCAACATCACCGTACCGCTATTGCCCGAGGAGATCGCAGTCCCCCCTCAGGACCCAGCGTCCATCAGCGATGCTCCAGAACTCGATCTCGAGACCAGCAGTGACGATGATAACGAGTTCTGAGTCGCATACTATATACATTACTTGTCAATTGACCGTCGCATAACAGACACGACGTTCATATTGATTAACCCACCCAATCGAATATACATACATAGCTCAACATATCACGTATCACCATCAGGCGCCTGCTGCACCTCAGATGAATCACCGGCGACATCCAATGCAATGCCTAATTGGATGTACAGCTCACATGACTTGAGTCGACTGCATAGCACACCTTATTGGCTAGCAAAACAGAGCTGGACTCTATAGTTGCAACAATCTTAGCCGATGTGCCGAGCTGCTCATATCTGACTGCATCTTGCATCACTGCTAAACAGCACTGATATCACGCCATCAAGCACCAAACGACATACTGGCCTATAATCAATAGTAAATCAACATCTTTATTGCCTATTGCAACCTAACAAGTAACTCAACACAGTCACTGCTTATTGCAACGAAAATACATCTGATACCTAGATATGATGCATGCTGTGAACGGGCTTCACTAATGTGCATATGCTTGGCAAAGCCACTCCGTTTAAATTAGTGACTATCTATAGTATTCGGACACTGCAGTGGCACCAATATCGGGCCCCAGCTGCACTTTCCCATAGTGCCTGATAGTGGTTACCCCACTTGCTACCATCCTGATAACAAGACTAACTGCAACATCTTCACTTTAAGGAGAGCCGCATCTGAGCACCTCTCTAATGTTACACAACTAAGTTAGCTCGTTGCAAAGCGACGATCTGGATGTGCTGGTGGACTGCAGGATCAAACTGATACGGAGTAATGTACCTAGAATAAGCTGCACTACGAAAACCTCGCCAATCTATCCTAATGATAAGGGCCTGTCATCGCATTGTTACGCCAAGGGCTTTGCATAATCTACGTGAAACCTCACCATGCAGGACTAGAGAAGGTATCTGCAATAGAAAAGTCGACTGTATCTAATATATCATGCACACGCAAACAGACCAACTTGCAGCTAAAGGAAACTTTTCACTAACGATCTTTTCGGAACTTCCTCCTGTGCAGCATATTCACCTTCTCACAATCAGAGATCTTAAATGCATCCCACACGTGGTTCTTACGACTAAAACCAGATTATATACGGTGATAGTCGAAGGGTGAGGATGCAAGGCAATCGGATTTACTGACTGAGCCGTCTTGCATAATATAAGGAACTTGGCCAAAAGGACTAGAAACTCATTTAGTTGTATGTCTATTACTATTTGCTGCCTTGCACCTCCACGACTGCGCTACATCTCTGTAAGATTCACGAAAGTGAACTGCTAAGTTTTACTCCATCAATGATGCGTACCTGAGATATATCTCATGATTCCAGCGTGAGCACTCCGCAGTAGGTTATAAGATGCAGATCTCAGTCCCTTACCCGAGCTTGCTTGTGAGCTCTGTGAGCTCCAATGAAAAGTCTAATGAAAACAACTTGAAACCCGACAGCGTATTCAGGAATGCTTTACTCTGAGAAGCATCGATAAACAATGGTCATCGTATAACATCGCGGATAGACCTCGAGAGTAGAATGAAATGCATGTGAGGTGCATGTGCACCACATTATGCATTCATCTATTGTTACATGTCTGATCTATGCATGACCCACATTGTTATGCAATGTTCGCAAACTATCTACTCGGAAGTTTTAAAATAATGAAGTTCTCAATCGACTTCTACAACACTATATACTTATAACCCCTGTTCTGGATTGTCCCAGTGGAA
>JAMAJQ010000014.1:42655-87618 GCA_023628975.1 Wickerhamiella pararugosa | reverse complement strand
TGGCAATCATTCTCGATAGTGTTCAAGTGCTGAAGACGTGATATATATACTCATACGAGTGGTTATTATTGCCATAATTGTCGACTGCTGCGCGCACTGTAAATGCCCCATGTAGCCATTATGTGCCGCATTACCATGCTAGATCTTGTGCCATGCTAGATCTTATGCGGGTTAAAATTTCCATATTCGGAAGGTAAACAGCACGTCTGTGCGAGTGCACTGTTCTTCCATATGGGTACAACATTTCAGCGACTGCACGAATAGTACGTCAACTACAATATTTCGTAGCATAATATTGGACAAAATGACAGTATATAGGAAAAGTGTGGAATTTTCAAGTAGGGGCACTGCCTATCTTACATCAAGACAAAATGAACTGGGTTCAGTGCACTGCATAATTAGGATATAATATAGCCGTTTAGATTCTTTGTTCTCTCATATAATACAGTAAAGGGCTGCCTACCACATACGGAGTTCGTTTGCTCATTCAGGAATGTTACAGGAGATTTGTATACACAATAGGAGGTGAATGTGCTCCGAATGCATAATCCGATTGATTCCAAACTGCTGAACTGAATCAGCGAGTTTGGTTGTATTGATACAATAGTTTCATTGACAGTATTTAACCTCTCTAAAGCAGATGGGTTAACGTGGCTTCTTATTGTCGAGCCCGTGTAGTGACAGGCCTATCCTTCGGTAGCCATCGTATAGGGCCCACTAACTTCGTGGGATCTTTAGGGAGAAATCCGGTAGCATTGCATCGCTTCTTATAATAGATAGTATTCATATTTTTCAGGGAGCAATGACTATATGAAAAGCACTTGTCATCCCAGCTTCTAGGCTGTACTGTCAAAATTGCGTTCATATCTATTTATTAGTGGCTCAGTTGCGGTTTTATTTCGATATGCCTGTTCCTGCAAGAATGTGGGTCGTCTCCGCATAATGCTCAATTGATGTGAAGCAGTCCTTTTCAACCTGAAGCATCACCGGATGGATATCAGTGGCGCTGAATTGATGAGGTTGGAACACGCCATTTTGAGGATCATGAAGCAATCCTCTCATAGAGTGATAAATAGACAGGCAGTCACTATAGCACCTATCGTGATACTAATCTCAATTCCGTGTCTATACAGTTAAGACTGTTGTGTCTTAGCATGCAACTGAAAGCGTCATATAACTTCAGGCTCAGTGACCAAGCTATGCAAGACCCCAAAAGTACCGCAATTACTCAACTATCTAAAAAACTCAGACGCAGCGTGTTCAGTGGATGACGTCGAGTGGCACTTCGTAATGCGTCGTATCATATCAATAATTTAAAGCACTACTAGTTTACTTAGCTAGTCTTGAGCCTCAACTTCTCTCTCCAGGTCGACTTTTTCGGAGACTTACGAAAGAAGTGATACCATCGGCTGGTTTCCGGACTCGATATCTGCTTCTTCCATGATAGGACGGCATCCTGAAGGTATCTGCGATAAGAGAGGGCATCCTGGGCCTTCTTCTGGCGCTTACACTTACTATGGCAATCACGATGTCTTTTCTCCGTATAGTCTCTCTTGAGCATACACTTGTGCTGCTTCTTAGCCTCCTTGGTCAGTTCGTTCGCAGGAACTTTCGTGCTCGTGTGCCCACGTTTGGTTCTAGCAGAGAAGAGTGACTTGACTTTGACACTGTTGACCTTCCCGAAGAAATTCCCAACTTGCTTTCTGGATCTAATAGTAGCTCCAATGGTAGCACTCTTTGCCCGGTTATAAGCCCTGGCTGTAAAGTTGCCAAATCTTGCAACCTCCGTCTCAACTAATACTTTGGTATTGGAATATCCTCTAGAGGTCCTAGTGGTCACAAACCGGAATAGCTCACCGAGCTCAAAAAAGAAGCCCACGAGCGCCCTCTCGATTGCATTTACGGTTGCTCCTATGCCGACTGCACCGAGTTGAAGGGCTTTGTAGCCGGGCTCTAATATGGACTTATCGGTCGACAAGACTGGCATGCCGGCCTGCTCTGTTGGGTCACGCAGCACGGTTTGATTGCTGGCAACACTCCGCGTACTTGGCATCAACTGGTACAACGCACCCAACAACAGTAATGCTGTGAAAAAGGTTTTGTATGTGGGCTCGACACCCCAGGTTGATGCCGGTGCGTTGAGTCTGCGCAAGTTAGTGCGCACGACCATCTGATTGCGAGGCACTAGTTTCCCGAGATCGAATATCGCGAGGAAGCTAATTGTCAGGGGCACTTTGTAGGTGGCGCCATCGACGTGGATAGAGAGATAGTACTCACCTTCGGTGCAGAGGACCTTGTTCGCTTGCAAGCACAGCGGATCCATGTATGTGTTACTGATAGGAATAATAGGGGCGCTGGCGACTCGTCCAAAACTGCTGAAGCTGGCCACTGGGTCATTGTAATATGTAGTAGAATAAAAAAGTAGTGCGACTGGGTTGTTGCGCTCCTGATAAGTGCACTCCGAGAACCCCGAGCTGGGGTCGTAGAAGGAGAGCTGCTCTATCGTGTGGTCGTACCAGTAGAAGTGGGTATTGCAAAGTCGCTCCTTGCCGGTGTTGCGACATAGATTCTCAAATATCTGGGTGGCCTCGGCCTCAGATGCACCAAACAAGTAGAATGCCGCCCCTGCATAATGTCCTGCATTGGCGGTAGCAGGGGGGAACTCGACCTTGGTAATCATGTCCGCTACCGCCTCCACGTATTGGGGAGGCTCACTGGGGGTGGAATTGGGCATTCTAAACTCTTGGATTCCGGTCGATTGGGGCGTCGCCGTGTGCGACCTGAGATCACCATCAATGTCGGAGTCTGTACCTACGCTGAGAACCTCGTACATCCACACTTCGTCTTCGCTCATTCAGCACCGAAGTTCCGTCTGGGGATAAACTCCCAGATTATATACTAGCTGATAAAGGGTTGCAGGGCAGCATGCACGGGTTAGGTCTCTGCATGAGCAGGAGCGCTTGGCTCTTTATAGGTTTGCCTGGGGGCAATTTTGGGTTAAGCGCTTAGTGCGGAAAATCTATCCAGAGCCCGTGCGAGAATTTCCAAATGCGTGGAGGCGTTGTCGCTCCTGAATTGGCGCAATTCATCGTAGGGCTGGGGTTATGCAAGCGCTGACTCTAAGGTAAACCTTGAGGAGGCTGCCCGCCGGACACGTCCGTCCCATTGAGCGCCCTAATCGGCTCCCGGGCTCATATCATGTCTCAGCCCTCAAATCGCCTGCACCCCATAGCCAGATAAGCGAATTTATTACGTAACGGTGAATCTTGTGGCTGCGGGTGGGGCTGCAAGCCTAAGATGGCACAGATCGCTGCAACGGCCCTGATTGAGTGCGGCGATGCCAATTCGGGTGCTGCTTTTAGTTGTGCTCGGCAAGCTGAGAAAATGCGACGCCGCTCCTCTGCGAGCATCACTGCATTTTGAGATCGCCTTGTTACTGTATGTTTAGCTATTGTGTCAACAATAAATAGCCTAAGATACCAAGCACTTATTGCTCACTTTTTCCTCAGGTTTCTTTTTTTCCAGTAGAACTTGTCGGTCTGATCGAGAAGCATCATTTCGTCGTCATCGTCGTCGTCTTCCGCGGGTGCGTCCAGAGTTATTGCGTCTTTGCCGTCCACTTTCTGGAGCAAGTACTTTCCACCGAGCACCAGGTCCTTGGCGACGAGCTCACGAGTACGGCCCAGGCTCTCGATTGCGTCAACTCGGTTCAGGGTCTGATTCAGGAGCTCGTTGAACCCAGGCATGGAGACGATTTCTCTGAATGCGTGGAACATCACCACGCTATCGGGCTTGACTCTCGACATCTCGTCCAACGTGAACAGGTTGAGGTTGTCGTACTCCTGGATAAAGTCCGGGCGAGTCATGATTTGCCGGGCTCTCCACAGGGGAATACGGGGGAGCTTGATGTCACCGTCCTGCGAAAAGTCGTTAGACATGTTGACCATCTCCTTGGCGAGCACCATTGCTGCTGAGGAGAACTTGCCGAAATCCATCACATCGTCGTCCATGTCGTCGCCCAGCAGCCCACAGTGGTTGAGGAACCACTGCTTTTCGCGGTCAATGAGAGAATGGCACGCCTGGATGATGTTCTTCTGGGATGCGACGCTACCCAGGTGCTGGGCGCGGCCACCGACAAGATGGTAGACGTCGAGGGCGGTTTCATCGTCGAGGATCTCGCCAAACGTCCGCCTCCTAATGGATTTCAGGGCCGAGATGCTCTGCTCACGATTGAAGTCGCCAACGCTGATAACGTCGAGGCGCGTCCCCAGTCGCTTGAGACGCTGGTACAGCCAGTAGTCGTCCGAGTTGAAGATCATCGAGCAGAGGCCCGAGCCGCTGAGAGACTCTGCCTTTTGTTGGAGCAGCTCGATCAGGTCGCGGCCCTCCTCGTCGTCGCGAATCAGGTGCGCGTTGTTGATGATCAAAATTAGCGGCTTGGTGTTCTTTTTTGACTTTTCCTGGCGCTGCACCGCCACGTCCTCGAGGGTGTTGAACGCACGCTCAATGTCCAGCAGAGCAGATGTCTCGCGCGGGCCCCGAATGCTGAACAGCGACCCAAGGTAGTCCTCGAAGAACTCAAAGTTGAGCGCCTTGCCCATGCGGATGCGGAAAATCTCTGGGTCCGCGTGCGCATCTACGACGACGACGTTGTGGCCGTGGACTCGGCGAATGGCGTGCAGCAGCATGCTAGTCTTGCCAGTTCCCTTCTCACCAAACAGCAGGTAGTACCGGCCATTCAGCTGTCCGTCCACCACATGGTTGAGGATGTCCTGCTGCGGGCGCCAGACCCAGTCCTGTGAGTCGTTGATGTCGTTCTTTCGATGGTCCTCGCAGTTGTGCTCGCCCTCGAAAGCCTCGAGCATTTTGGAGTGGGCATGGGCCCTGTAGTAGCGATGGTACATTAGGCCAGCCAGGCCGAGCATGGCAATGCTAGCCACCATCACGGCAGCGGTTTCTGTAGCCTTGAACGCGAGGTCTCTCCACTTTGTCTCGGATTTTTTGTCATTTTTGTCATCCTCAGTTGGGTCGTCGAATATCTGTCCTGGGACTCCAAGTCTGCGAGCACGAGTGGCAGTGAAGCTCCTCGCAGCGGCTCGCAGGGGCAGCTGAAAAGGTGCTGCGTGTCCACGGGCGAGACGTAGCTGGCGAAACATGACACCTAATTGAGTCGTCGAGGCTTACAAAAGAGGGGGAGGTGCAGGTATCTAAGTCGATAATGCGAGTCTGGGCTCGAGATAGATACTAGCTGAATGTCTTGAGTATGTCTTTGAATTCGTTCTTGTCGCCCTCTACCTGGTTAATTAGTTGTTGAGAGTACTTTGCATACAGGAGGTTCACTAGCTGATCCAGGGATTGTGATATGCCAACTTTGGAGATCTCAGATTCCTCGTACGGGATGTCGTAATTTTTCAGCAGTCGGACGAACAGATTCTTTGCCTTTTCCTTGTCGATTTTGGCGTAGTGCGTGCTTTCGAGCAGGGGGTGCTCATTGATGATCCACGGCACCTTGGTGAAGTCCTGCTTCATTTCGTAGATCGTCTGCACCAATATCAGCTGGTATAATAGCGAGTAGCCATCCACGGCCGAGTCTATCGAGCCCTCCATGGTGTGTGAGTCTCAGCTAATCTGTGGCTGTCGGTGGCGGATCACGAGGAATTGAGGTCGAGGAGCATGACACAAATTAGGCATGGTTTCGGGTATGGTGGGGTGCGATCTGGGCCTCGGGCGCAATTTCTCGCTGGCATCTTTGGTGTTTGACGCTGCACTTGGTTTGCAATTCTCGGCTTTGGCACGTTTTGGCACGCTATTGGCGCATTGATGGCACGCTATTGGCACATGGGCCTTGTCCACACGGAGGACGTGCATATAGAGCGATGGGAAACTGGAATGCTGCAAGTATGCTGCATGATTCAGTTGTCGAAGGAGCGTGCTCTCGGCCCCACACCGCCTGATGGGCGCAGGAACGCGCAGCCCTCGGAGGGCTCGAGGAAGCGGGCGTGCTGACACGGCGCGAGCTCGTCCTGACGGAGCCGTGCCTCCTGATGCGCACCACTCGCGTACCTTCGCATGCATACGCCGAGATCCGCCACCGACTCGGGGGCCGTGCATCGCGGGGTCGCGAAGGCGCGGTACTAGCGATATTCACGTAGTATTTGTATTGTGACTATTTCTGCGGGTTTTTCCCGACCCCGGCCGTGCATGCAGTCCCCGAGCGATTGCCGCCGCCGGGGCGCGATTCAACCCGCCAGCATTCTCGCGCGGTCCGTGCTAGCTCGCGTCTTGCGCTCCCAACGATTCTGAGCCGTCGCCAGCGCCCAGCTACGAGCTCTCCGATTTGTACCCCCTGTACCCCTTCGCCATCGTAAGCTTATCCAGAGATAAACAAAGAGACGCGTGGATGGCGGATTCGCAAAATTCCAGCTACTCCGCGCTGCCAGTGTTCTCCGGGGAGCCTTTATCGCGCCCCCCTGGAGAGCTCACGGCCCCGCGTCTCAGTGGAATCCCGATGCTGGTGGCCCCGAAGCGAGTGCCAAAAAGCCAAAGCATGCGCGATTTGCGGCTAAACCGGGACAGACCGGCCGAGCCCAGGCAGTCGCGGCCGGAATTAGGCTCGGGAGTCGCGGCAGGGACCCTCAGGAAGCCCCAACCTCGGATGCGGGCGAGCTCGAGCACCGTCAACCTCAAGCAACCCAAGGAAACCACACCCCCCAAGGCGGGAGCGGGGAGGCCACGCATTCAGAGCACGCCGACGAAGGCCCCGGCGACGTCGAGAGCGTTCTCGGCGACCCAGAGCACGCAATTGAAGACCGCGAACGTAAAGCCCCAGCGGCTCAGTCGGTCGCCCCTCAAGCCGCAGACGTCGCAGCGGTCGGCCGAGTCGCTCGAGCCTCCAAAGTCGCTGCGAGTTCGGCGGGTGCAGCCGCAAAAGACCCCGCAGCCCGCTGCGTCGGGGCAGACGGAGGCCAAGAAGCAGGCGTCGCCGCTCAAGTCTGACTTTAGGTCGATATTCCGCCGCAAGCAGGGACCACAGCCCACCCCCATCAATAATGGGCCTGTCCCTGCCAGCCCGGCCCAGCCGCACGACGCTCGAGCCCGCAAGACCCAGAGCGCCAAGGTCGACTCGCGGCTGCCCCAGTCCCAGAGCATGACGTTCCGCACCCGCAACGCCGTGAAGCGGTCCCCGCGGCTGCCCCAGTCCTCGAGCCACGCGAACCTGAACCTGAAAGCGCAGCCAGAGCCTAATCTTCCCCCGCACGGGATCCACACCTACGGCGGCCACGCGGGCCCCTCGCACCAGCCGAGCCAGCCGGCAAACCACGGCCACCCCGGCGCCCTCGTTCAGCACACACACAGCGGGCCAGGCCCGTCCGCCCTCCCGTACCCGCCGAGCGAGCACTCGCACACCTCGCGCATTGCGAAAGACTCTCCGTCCATCTCACAGCTCTCGTCGCGCCTGTCGTCAGTCTCGTCGATACCCCAGAGCCAGAGCATGAACTTCAAAACCTCAGCGATCCCAGTCGCGCCCAGCCGCCATCGCCCGCAGCCCCTCGACCTGCGCTGCGTCCGGGGAATGATCCCCTCGGAGCCGCCCACCGCCAGCAGCGCCGCCGACTCGAGGTCCTCGTCGCAGAAACGCAGCCTGAGCGAGACCACCCGCAAGCTGTTCAGCACGCTGCGACGGTCCGCCACCAGCTCGCGAACCTCAGGCCGCTCGGCCCAGAGCTCTACCCGCGAGAACTCACGGCCTGCGTCCCCGTCGCTCTACGACGATGAGTGGGAGACCGTCGACTCGGGCAAGGACCCCACCCCGCAAGTTCAGGAAGCGCTGACCGCGCTCATCCCCGAGAGCTTGGCCGGAATCAGCGTTGAAAAGGACCCGGAAACCATCAACCCGGCCCTCCCCGGCATCCAGGTCGCCAAAACGCCGGGACTGACCTCGAGCGAGCGCATCGAGATCCTCGACTATCGTCACGTCTACTATACTGGGCAGGCCTCCGCAAAGCTCCAGACCCCTAATTACACTGATGAGCAAGGCAACTACAAGCACGCGCTCCACGACCACATCGCCTTCCGATACGAAATAATGTCCGAGCTCGGGAAAGGCTCGTTTGGCAAGGTGTTCAAGTGCCGCGATCACAGGACTGGCCGCCTGGTCGCAGTGAAAGTTACGTGCAATCGCAGGGAGATGCGCCACCAAGCAAGGGTGGAAGCCAACCTGCTGATGGACCTGGCAAAACAGGGCATCCCAGAGCGTCACCACTTTTTGCGCTATTTAGCAAACTTCTCGTTCCGCAACCATCTCTGCATCTGCACCGAGATTCTCGGTGATAATCTGTATGAGCTCTTGCGACGTAACAAGTTCAAAGGCTTTCCCCTCGACTTGGTACGGTATTTCACTAGGCAACTGGTAGAGGGTCTTGAGTTCCTCGACATGAAGGGTATCATTCATTGCGATCTGAAACCCGAAAACATCCTGGTCTCCAACGTTGAGCGTTGTCAGGTCAAAATCATTGACTTTGGGTCAAGCTGTCATGAGACAAAGCGCGTATATACGTACATTCAAAGTCGCTTCTATCGAGCCCCCGAGATTCTCCTCGGCGTCCCTTATAGTACTGCTATCGATATGTGGAGTCTGGGCTGTATCATTCCGGAGCTAATTATGGGGAAGCCGCTTTTCCCCGGCGAGGACGAAACAGATCAAGTTGCATGCCTCTGTCAAGTGCTGGGGTCGCCAAGTGTTCAAGTCCTCAAAGCGTCCTCTCGCTCAAATGTATTTTTCGACATGAGAGGCAACCCTCTGACTCGACGCAGCCCAGAAGGTATCGTCCGCGGCTTGCCAGGATCCAAGTCGCTGGATACTTTCCTGCCCCCGCTCGCTGCTGATTTCGTGGGGCAGCTTCTGCAATGGTCACCGCATAAACGATTGAGTGCCGGTGGGGCTCTTTTCCATGAGTTTGTTATGGGAATTTGATGCATTAATTTATAAATTGTAAGCATAAATTTAATAATTGTCAAGCACTAGGGCTCGCTTGATTATACAGAGTTTACAGTGGGATTGCATAGCTTGCTCGATATATCATCATGGTTCTCAATGTATGCATTAGAGTATTGTGGTTTAGGCTTGCGCTAGCAACCGTGAGTGCCAACTTTTCCGAATTGGCAAGGTCGTTGGAACGGACAGCATTTCAAGTGTACCTGTTGGACATCTTCTTTATATAGCTTGTGCCACGGAATGTACTCATAGCTGCCATGGCACCCAAACGACCTGCTAGACATTAATTGAATGTTCTGCTAACAATAACTTGCTATGCTACCACAACCCGCTGAAGCCCTTTGCTCCGCTAGGTTCGCTTGAAAATAATTTACAGAATGCTATGCACATGAATGCTACCACATTTTCTCTCCTTTCTTCGCCTTGCGGTTCTTGCGCTCCAGCATGGCGATATGCGCTTCATCGAAAGGAACTGTGGTGTGAGTGTGATCGTGAGGCGTGCCTGGAGGGTCCAGACTGCAACACTGCACAGTATTCAGGAAAGTGGATGCCCAGCACTGCTCGACATCCCATCGGGCGACGGGGTCCAGGTCAAACATGTGTGTGATGAGTTCGTGAGTCTCCTCGGGAAGGTTGGCCAAGAGCTTTTGGGGGCCATTCCCGAGTCTTTCTTCGGTAACGAAGGTTTTGTAGGAAGGATCGCTCATCTTTGGAGCTCTCCAGGGAAACTTCCGCATCAGCATGCAGCACAGCATGACGCATGTGCTCCAAATGTCTGCGGCACAGGGATCGTAGCGATCATTTCCGGACGCCTCTGGCGCCAGGTAGGGATCAGAGCCCACGACACCTTGGGTATCATGACGGCGGTCATTACAGGCATACTTGTACACGACGGCGGACCCAAAGTCGATGATCTTGACGATGCCTTCTGAGTTCACGACGCAGTTGTCGAGCTTCAGGTCGCGGTGCGCAATGCCGCTCTCGTGGAGATAGCGCACCCCGGCCATGATCTGGGCAAAGTCGCAGTAGACCTCCTTCCTGCTCATCTTGCCGGACATGACGATTGCAAACAGGTCGTAGTCGCAGTACTCCATTATGTGATAGACCTTGTCGTCTTCGTGGATCGTGTCCACGGTCGCGATGATGTTGGGGTGCCGCAGGGACAGCCCCAGAGTGTACTCTGCACCGCACTTCTTCTGGTATTCTCGCTGGCTCTCGGACGTGTGCTTCGTCCGGAACTCTTTGACGGCGAACATCTGTCCCTGTGAGTTCTTGACGATCTTGACGTGACCGCCGGCGCCCTCGCCGAGGACCTTGCCGATTTTCCCGTACGATTTGCTCAACGACTGCCGGGGGCTCTTGACCTCGAAGACCGACGAGCTCTCGATCGAGCCTGCCGGGGAGTCGTCCGGGGTCTTGTTCCTCCTCAAAAAGCTTTTCATGGACGTCACGCTGCTGGACGCACTGCTGGCCATGCGGTTGTGCCCCGTGCTCTGGGCTACGGGGATCGACGCACCGTTCCTGACCGAGCTGGTGCGGTTCAGGGAGATTTTGCTCATGCTGCGAGCCAAAAACGAGTGGCTCTGGCTGCTCTGGCTCTGACTGCTGGGAGTCCGAGGCAAGTTCACAATGAACCTCGCCTCTACGCTGCCGGCCGGGATCTTGGACGACGATATGGACGAGTGTACGCTCGACGAGCACCGGGGGCTGCTGATATTCCCGATCTCACCAGCACTATCGATGCGTCCACTGCAGCTGTCCTCCCCTGTGGACGCAGACGACGGGCTATTCGATTGCAATGGGCTGGATGCTCCCGGGCTCGGGCTAGCACTATCGAATCTGCCCTTGTTGTTATCAATCAACCGACTTAGGGCACTTGTTGCGGGAGCATCCTTGGGCTTTTTCCCCACATCAACCTTGCGGTACTCTCTCGAAGCTCCGGCCACCTGCTTTGGAATGCTTTCCTGTGTAAAATCAACAGGCACTGCAGACGCCATGTCAAAATGAAGAGATGAGAGTGGTCGAGATTAGGTATCTGATTCGTGTTTAGGGTTATGCGGTGCATGCGAGATGAGGCACAGCAGCGTTGATGGTAGCGAGGGTGTAGGGGAGTTTGCCGGTGTTTTTGGGTTCAGCACCCGCATTGCTCCACGCTGGGTTTTTGTCTTGGTGTGCCGTGGCCCAATGGCGACGGGGACAGTGCGGTGCGCTTTGGGGTCCTCGGTCGACTGCGATTTCTCAATTATAATCCAGATCATTTCGGCTCTGCGTGTGTGTGTCAGCCGGAAAATGTCCGCAGGCCTAGCGATTTCGAGCTTCCAGAGCGTCTTCTCGGTGCTCCCCCGCATGTTCGGACATGCATGCCACGCTGATAATGACTAAAGCCGCCGCGTATGACGTAGTAACAGGTCTGTTCAGCCGCGGACCAGAAGCGAGTCTTCGGGTCTGCAATTTTGCTCGACGCTGTTGCTGGCGGCGGTCGGATCAGCCGAGTCCGATGCGTGCACGCCACTTATCTCATGCATGTGGCATGACTCGTAATCATATTCAACCGACCTGATTCGTGAAGGTTCGCTCACTTTTACCGTAGCCAAACCGTGGCGGATCCCGTCGAGATCCTCGAGCTCCTCCGAGTTCTGCACGCGTGCTCGCATGCTACCTAACCGAATCGCTTCGGCTTTGCGTGAACTCGAGTTTTCGAGTCATAATTCAGCTCTTTTCGTGCGACCGTTTGCGTTCTTTGCGAGTTTTCTTAGTCTCATGTTCTCGGCATGCGTCGCGCTTATGCACCTGTGCTACCTCGTTATCAGTGATTTTCAGCATGACGTGATCTCGTAATGAAATATTGTGTCTAAAAAGTCTAGCTCGGGGCCTATTCGGCAGGCGAGGCCGATTCGTGCTCATTTTACTGAGATTGGAGTTCAAGCTCTATTTGGAATAGCTATGGTTAAATTTAGCGCCGTTTGCGACGCAGAAAGAGTGCATGTGTCCCATTCGGTGATCAGAGTCACCAGGCTTGGCTACTAGCTTTGCTGTACTATTTTTTCGACATTGGCACTCGACGTTTCTTGGGGGCCGGCGAGTCCTCAAGTTTGATTTGAGTTTTGTGGTTCCTGCCAGGGCCTGTGCTGTCTGCAATGCGGCTTGTTTCGTTCTGGGATTCTAATTTCACGATAGGTTTTGACTTAGGGGACTGTGCTGCGATATGCGTCGAGTCCTCGAGTTTGATCTGGGGTTTGTGGTTCCTGTGAGGGCCTGTGCAGTCTACAATGCGGCTTGTTTCGTTCTGACATTTTACGTTCTCGGTGGGTATTGACTTAGGGGACTGTGCAGCGATACGCGTCGAGTCCTCGAGTTTGATTGTGGTCTTGCTGTTCTTTGTGCGAGGGCCTTTGCTGTCTACAATGCGGTTTGTTTCGCCTCGGTATGTTGATCCCCAAGTGAGTAATGACCCGAACTGTGTTGCGACAGGCGTCGAGTCCTCTGGCCTGGCCTTGACCTTGCGGTTCTTTGTGCGAGGGCCTTTGCTGTCTACAATGCGGTTTGTTTCGTCCTGGTATGTTGATCTCCAAGTGGGCAATGACCCGAGCTGTGCTGCGACAGGCGTCGAGTCCTCTGGCCTGGCCTTGGTCTTGCGATTCCTCGTGCGAGGGTTTTTGCTGTCTACAATGCGGTTCGTTTCGTCGTGGTGTGTTGATTCCCCGAGAGGTATTGACTTGATCTGTGCTGCGACAGGCGCCGGATCCTCTGACTTGATCTGTGCTGCGGCAGGCGTCGGGTCCTCTGACTTGATCTTGGCCTTGCGGCTTTGATTCCTTGTGCGAGGGCCTTTGCTGTCAACAACGGGGTCTGATTCGTCGTGCACAAGATCCACGATTATAGGACTCGACTTGAGCAACTGTGCTGTACCTTGAGCAGCTTCTTTTCCCTTTACATCTAGGTAGATACCTTTCCCAGCGAGATTTTCGAGACACTCGTCTAGATATGTACTATCATGCTCAGAGTAGATAGGTGTTTCCTCTGCGAGCTCTGTCTCTTCCTCGTAAGGCTCGGCTCTTTTGCCTCTATATTTTGAGTTCATCCATAATTGATCGACATTGTACCCCCTGTTCATCATTTCTCTCATCACAAGCACATGGTACTGGAATAATTTGTACGGCGGATGATCAAAGACATAGTTGACGACACTATGTGGTCTTCCCCACCCGGCTCCTCTAAGGGCGCAGCATTCTCGGTGTTGTGCGAGTAGTTGTGGTCTCGGTAGCAAGCTTATTATCTCTTCGTGCCAGAGTCTCATTGTTGCGTACGGTAGTGCTACCGCCACCTTTTGCCTCTTAAATAAACTTTAAGTTGAAACTTTAATTAGAGTTTTGTCACTGACTGGTAAATCGGCCAACAAATCACAAGGGGACCACAAGTGCGTGCCATCAAATGTGCCATCGGGAGTGTCAAAATGCGTGATCTAATTAATGAAGGACCGACCTTAGGCAGAAACTGTAGTACCAGTATGTACGATATTCGTATCTTTGTAAATAATACATCTAATTGGTATTCTCGTATCTTACTATTATTTCGGAATCAAGTTTGAGATAACTAGGTGACTTAAGTTGCACACACATGTTAGCTCTGGATATTGTATGTAATAACTAATAATGCCAGTAAGAGCGAAATAAAGACTGAAATAGCTGAATATAATCAACAATCGCGTAAATATTAATTAGCAACATAATTAGCAACATATAAAGCTATAAGACATGTACTGCCAAATCAAGATGCGACGCCACCGCCACAGCTGGGAACGTCCTCCCAAAATCGTTACTCAGCAGCCCGAATTAAAATGGTCCCAATTCCTAATCATTTCGGGCTAAGCAAAGTTTTGTAATGCAATCAGCGAGTGGAACAAATGCCGCAGACCCGGGTGATGATGCGCTAGGGGTGGTGCCAGATAAGCCGATTTCGAGCGCAAAAACGCGCAAAAAGACAGTTGCGATCTAACTTTAAAGGGGAAGGTTTTTAATTTGGAAATGGGCCAATAATCAGCGGAACCAGACCTCGCAGCCATGCATATTCGCCCGCGTGTGATCAGAGCTTAGTCAATCTAATGATGCGATCACCACCCCTAACCCTGCGAGGGCTTATATATAATACTCCACAGCGAGACACCTTACCTTACACAATGGCTCGCATCAAGACATCCAACTACAAAGCCCAAAAGTCTACCGCTCCTCAACAGGGTGGTAAGTTCCCCCGTAAGCAGATTGCTGCCAAGGCTGCCCGTAAGACTGCCGTCCCCTCTGTCGCCGGTGGTGTCAAGAAGGCCGGTCACCGTTACAAGCCCGGTACCGTTGCTCTCCGTGAAATCCGTCGTTACCAGAAGACCACTGATCTTCTGATCCGCAAGTTGCCTTTCCAGCGTTTCGTGCGTGAGATTGCCGCTGAGGAGAAGTCCGATATCCGTTTCCAGAGCTCTGCCCTTGCCTGTTTGCAGGAGGCCACCGAGTCTTACATCACCTCTCTCTTTGAGGATACCAACATCTGTGCCCTTCACGCCAAGCGTGTCACCATCCAGGACAAGGATATCGCCCTTGCCCTCCGTCTCCGCGGCGAGCGTGAGTCCACTCGTGAGGGTGAGGCAAGCTACGATGATGAGGCCTAATTAATTATTTATAATCAAATAGTGACTATTCGTATACAAATAAAAGTTAACACTGTTGCTGGACGCACTTTTGCTCGACACTATGTGGATCAGACTTCCTAATGTAGCAAGACGTGACTTTTCACTCTGCGCATTTGTAAGACTGGGTAAGGACAGCATAACAGTGCATAAACTGGGGAAGCTGGATCCGTAACATTTGTTTTAGAATGGCAAAACGTGCCTGTATTTCCCGTCGTGACCGCGTTTGTGCGAGAAAGGCTCGAGAAAGTCGAGCGCCGACGCCTTGCCAGCTAAATGTCGTGGTCCCCACCGTACTCAACATGGCAATCTGGGCCAGCAATCCAGCAGGTGAGGCAGCACGACGGGTGTCGCTGGTGGGGTTTTCCAGCCGACCCAAGCGTGGTGTGGTAGTGGCGTAGCTGCCGGTCGGAGGACCGACGGGTGCCTGGATCAGCCTGGATCAAAAGTGCAGCCTCAATTTGCCCGAGCATTGGCGATATTCTGCAATTCCAATCGTCGTTGCGAAAATCGACGGTTCTCACGCACTGACGTCATAGGTGCCCCTCTTGCTTAGACCGTGCACGGTGCCCCACATTCGAATTCTACGTTGTTCGTTAGAGTGTAAACGCATTTATAAGCTACTATAGATTCACAGCACTAGCTAGATCAATTGGAGGCCCACGCAGCTGCCGGGCGCCGCGGAAATGGGCTGCGCTAGCCAGGGGACTCCTGACTGAAAAAAAGCAACTGCATGTGACAATCGTCTGAGAGCGGTGAATGCCATCGGGGCGTGAACGGCGAGCCCAAGCTGGCGGGAAAAGCCACGGCGGGCCGTATTTCAGCTTAATGCACATTCTGAGAGCTTGATACTAGGAGGCTCAGCCGGCAACCGTCTTCACATGCCAACCGAGCTACCCCAACATGCCGCGAAACGAGCAAACCGCCGACCCCAGAAGTTGCAGTATTTAGCGTAGATTATTGGTGTTTCCACGCATCATGCACCTGCATCCATATGCAGTCCGGCGACTGGGTATATTAGCTCTAAGTCAGCCTGATCGACGTCAAGATGAACGCCACGGAGGAGATGATGGTGGCAGAGGCGCTGCAGCAGCTGAGGGAAGGGGACATGCAGCGAAAATACGACATGTCGGTGACCATCGGCAGCCCGGAGAGCGTCAGCACGTACGCCCCGAGCGTGCGGTCGCCTACGATGCTCACAAGCCCCGTTCCCGAGCTCGAGAGCAGCTTCGACAGCCCCCCGGCGGCTCGGGGGCGGCCCAGCATGTTTGGGAACGTTTTACTGGCGGCGACGTCGATGCTGCTGCCGGCAGAGACACAAAAGAAGCTCAGGCTGCTGGTGCGGACGCTGCGGCTGGCGAACGAGAGCCTGAGCAACAAAGTCCAGAACCTCAAGGAGGCGATGGACGCCGAGAGTGCCGGGATCGAGCCAAAACTGAGTGCAAACGCCCTCAGACAAGACGTAGTCGCCACAGTTCGCAAGAGCACAAACCTGATAGCGAACTTTGCTGGGAACTCGCTGCCCGAGCGAGCGAAATTTGCCGTGCGGCGCTGCCTGCTCGATCTCCCGGCCCAGTGGGCCCAACGCAACTCCACACACCCGACCCCCGAATCAGCAGTGCTGTCGCTCGCAAACGAGACGATCCACTTGATTAGAGACGTAATTGCAATTGTCGACGATACCCTGGACCGAGCAGAGAGCTGGTGCGGCCGCCTCGGCAGGAGATCATCCACTGATAGCGATGTCGCCCCGGGCCTGGCCCCGGCATTGTCCACGGACAGTATCAATCTGAATACCCCAATGACTCCTCACTAGGAGGTGCATCTGACTCGGAGACTCGATCTCCGTGTCGCCGACCGGCTCTAATTATTTAACAAAGTATTTAAGTAACTGTATGATATCACCAGGTGGTGCCAAGTCGACCAGATGGTGCGTAAAGCATTACCAGATGGAGTCGACCAGATGGTGCATTAAGGTCGACCAAACGGTGCATTAAGGTATGGTTAGGCGGTGCTTTGAGGCCCAGGTGGTGCATTAAGGTATGCCATTACAGCGCCGAGACCAGAATGTGAACCAGCACGTGTCGGACAAGCATGGCGTAGGCCATTAGAACAAAACGTCCAACTACACATATTAGCTGCTGAATACCAGTGATCCAGTGAAAACCAGCAAGCCAGACACGAGGACTCGCCCAGACACCCCGCCAAAGATGACGGCACTGATGGCCAGAGAAATGAACTTCCGCAGCGTCAGAGTGACGTTCAGGGCCACAGGACCCTTGGTCATGACCAGCTTGTTGACGCCCATGGCACAGAGGTACTGGGTCGTGCAATTGAGAAACAACCAGCCGAGGTCCTGCACACTGAACTCCCTGGCCTGGCTGAGAATCGACTCGCGAAACAGCAGAAATCCCGGCAGACACAGAGTGTGCGTCATACACAAGCTCTGCTGCCATGTCCCTCCCTCAATCGACGACGCATACCAGCTCTGCACCGCCGCGAGCACCGTGGCCACCGACAGCAGGATCAGCCCCGTTTTCGTGCTCTGCTCCGAGTCCTTGAGCACCGTAGACATTGCCACGCCGCTGGTGATCATCCCCACGCCCACGATCTGCCTCCTCGAGTACGATTTGCCGAGAGCCATGCCGATGAGCATCGACAGGGCAGTGCCCGAGGACCGCACAATGGTGTGTACCGGTACACTGACATGGTAGGCCCACACCCTATTATTGAGCACGCAAACGACAAAGTATATCAGGGAGGGAACGAGCCACTTGCGGGGGTTGCCAAAATTCCGCAGTGACAGCACCGATATGACCAGAAACTGCAGTGCGGTCAGCAGTTCGCCGCTCTCGGGGTGCTGTCGTATTAGTTTCTCTAGAAAAAATACATTGCTGCAGCATCCCCCAAGAATCAGGCCCAGTGCACCTCCTGCTATTGTCATTGGCAACGCCACAACTTGATGGTGAACGAGCTGATTGCACCGCTCAGGTTTGCCTGCATCGACCCCCAGATATACCGGGGGAGCTACCCCAACCCGATAAATACAACATTCATGGAATCCCTCGGCCTGCGTACGATCATCAGCGTCACTCCCGAGGCCCTGGATATCGACATCAAAGGGGCCGAGAGGATACACATTCACAGCGCCGCATCGTCAGGGAAGTCTAAAAAGAAGCGAGAGGTGCCAATAACCCTTGAGATCGTCGAGCAGGCCCTCGAGGTGCTCGAGGATCCCCTTGCTCGACCCATATACATCCACTGCATGAACGGCTCGCAGGTAACGGCTTTAATAACGGCCTGCTATCGCCGCAGGCAGCAATGGTCCATGACGTCGACTCTACAGGAGTTTGAGCGGCACTCCGACTATGACCGCAAGGACATCCAGTTCATTGCCGACTTTAGCGAGGGCCAGTGCTACTTTCCCAACACTGAGGTATGATTTTCTGGCTATGTAATTATGGATCGCAGACCAGACTAGGGTACCAGTTCGTTGCGACTTGAGCGCAGTGCCAGGTATTAATATCTATAAATTATGGAATCGCAGCCCTGAGGAACCACCTGACTAACGCTGAGCCGACGCTCGAATAAATAAGTCTTTTACACATTTGATTATTAAATGCAAATAAATACGTATTTATGCGCTCATCACTTTGAGCGCGCTAAACTTGGCGGTGTCGTGGATGCCGCACTCTGTCTTGTTTTGACCCTTCCAGCGGCCAGCGCGTTCGTCCTCGCCTTCCTTGACGGGCACGGTGGAGTGGTAGTCACCAACTGAGCGGTAGCCCTTGTCAAGAAGAGTGTTGTAGGGCACGTTGTTTGCCTTGATGTAGGTATGCACGTCGTCGAAAGACCAGTTTGCGAGAGGGTTGATTTTGATCAGGTTGTCCTCGACGATCTCAACAATGGGCAGCTCAGAGCGAGCAGCACCCTGTGACCGGCGGCGTCCAGTGAACACGGCCCTGACGTCCATCTCCTTGTAGGACCTCTGGGCTGGCTCGACCTTCACCAGGTAGTCGTAGTACAAGTCGTTGGACTCCCACAGCTTCTCGCCGTAGACCTTGGCGAACTCCTGCTCGGAGCTCACGCCCTCAGGCTTGTAGATGTTCAGCTTGACGCTCGGGTAGCGAGCCTTGATGTCGTCGATGAGCTTGAGGGTCTCGGGGAAGTGGTGAAGTGTGTCGTAAAAAATCATCTGGACGGGCGAGTCCTCGGGGTAAAGCTTGGAGATGATGTCCAGAGTGACGAGACCGCTCAGGCCGAACGCTGTGGTCTGGTAAAGGTTTGGGATCGTGGTAATGGCCCATTGAATGATCTGCTGGGGGGTAGCATTGTTCAACTGTTTATTGATGTGAGCCAATTGTTCTTCGGAGAATAGAGGGGTGGACATGATCAACGGGCGAATTTCATGTTCACGGGCTCGCTCGTTTATATACCAAAACCTGCTATATTTTGCAATGTCACGTGAAGTGAGAACTTTGTGCGTCGAGAGACTGCGATGCTGCTTATTAATTACAAGGAAACAGTCGGTTGCAGGATTATGAGGCGATATGAGGGTGAAATTTCGGCATGCGAGTAAAATTATATGATTTGGGGGGCGCATAACAAGATTCAATGTGTGAGCGCCGCAGTGAAACGGGAGATAGACCTTTTTATGCATATGCACAAATTCCGCTTATGCATGCACTGCGGGAAAGGGAAATGCGTGACTACTCTAATGGACCATACAATGCAGAATCTACCGCACATTTCGAAATGCAGCTCGGGTCGCTAGATTTTCCTCGTGTTCATTGGCCCCGGGACCGGCCGCCGCTACGCCTAAGCTGCACGGTTGCTTTTTCATGAATTTGTCAAGCCACGTGAACTGTCACAATAATTAGCCGGAATTCAGATCATAAAAGTACTAGTATCGGTACTGGGGTAATCGCCAATTTTTTCACCCCTCTAATCAAGGGGAAAAGTATAACCCGAGTAATTTTTTTTGCCAAAGCGACTCGCAAGCTCTTATCAGCATGCCAATGTATCCGCGGACTGGGCACTAAGACGTTGATGCTAACTCGTGCATAAATCTCTGGTTTTCTCGACCACAATTCTCAGATACCAGGATTGGCTTTTCCAGCAAATTATTACTTTTTTCTGAAACTGCTTGCTCTGTCAAATCGTGCATACATGTCAAATTTCAACTAGCTATCATCAGCTCGCTATGATGCGCATTTAAGGACTAATTCTACTGGCTGCTACGCTACGTTAGACGTCGTCCGACCTTCAGGCGGCTAATCGGTAGTCCGACCCAATCGGTAGCCGGAGTGTCGATGGAGCAGGAGTCTGACATCTTGGGCTGGAGCTCAGGAACTTTGAGATATCGGACGGGACACGGTAACGGCCTCGCACAGCACGCGAGCACACATGCACACGAACACAAAAAGTTTCACATGTCCGTTGTGTAGTGCCCGTCTGGCCGTGCATACATGCTCGCTTGGAAACACATTTTAATTTTTTCAGGTCACTCATTTGAACACCCGCATGGTGCTACAGGTCAGACGGCCCAACGAAGTCAAAGCATTGCAGTTTGACATGCCCTACAGGGCCCATATAACAAACTAACAAACCAACCAAACACACCCGAACCAAACATGCTTTATTTAAATAAACACTCCTTACTAATTCATTGGTATACTACATAAATATTGTTTATCCTAGTGTCTTAATGTTTGTTTTCCTTCTTCCAGATGGAGTCGCCAGCCCACAAGGCCACAATCCCAGCTAAAAGACCGTACAAAACGCTCTTGTCGCGAGAGCTAAACTCGGCATCAAGCTTTGGCTTCTCCTCAGGTTTGGAAGTGCCCATCTCGGCGTTCATGTGGGAAACGTCGTTTTGGCCAATGTTGAAGACCTCGCCATGACTGGCGGACGCATCAGGAGTTTTGCGCTGTGGCTCTTTGGTCTCAATGGTGTCAGCAACATCATCGTTGTGAGGGAGAATCGGGATGCGGACCTTGATTGTGTTTCCCTTAGCGGGGGGATCAGGCAGCTTGAAATAGTCGATGTGTGAATCGTCGTCCTTGGCGGCGACCTGGGCAGTCGACGAGAACTCACGACGCATATCATTAGCAGCAAGACGCTCCACCAGCTGGGATTTGCGTCCAGAGATCTTGAGGCCGCGAGACCTGAGCTCGCCCTTAAGCGACGACACCGTCATGGCAGAGTAGTGAGTCTGGGCAGTGTTGAGAAGGTGTGTAGGATTGGGGGACTGCGAAGATGTGTGCAGCCCACGAAGAGCAATATTGGAAGGGACTTTGCGAAGATTGCGAATCATGTTGAAAGGCCAAAAATTACTTGCAGTCTGCTGATCGGAGGCTTACTATAAGCGCACGTGACCAGATGTGTTTACCTATTTCCTATTCGGTGACATGTGCGATAGATTGGAATTCGTTGCGGTGCGAATCCGCACGATAGAGGGAGATCAAGCCTGATAAACTGGCAAAGCCGGTCGTCGATTCGTCATCCCGGGCATACAGAAGCCCTCACGACCCTGGTCAAAAATGCGTAACGCGGGAATGATGTGCGCAGAATACCTCCCAGTGGCGCACTCGGAGTGTGGTCAACGCAAGTGAACTCGCTTCGGCGCCTCAGACACCCGAGGAAACGCACCCCAGTCGTAGCGACAATGTTGTAATGTTACAAATACCAGAATACAGTCCTAGATAGATATCGCGGTACAAACTACGAGTCAAGTCGCTTGAATCTTACGATTCGCACTTGTATTATTGTATATTAATTACTGCAGAGGTCACGGTCCAGACGCTGCTCACCTCCGCCGAACCGATCGGCTTGAGTCTCGAATCTTGCATTCGCATTCGATCTTTCTCTATACAAATCACCTGCGGAGGTCACGATGTCAGACGCTGCTCACCTCTGCTGAATTATTCAGTCGGCTCGAGTCTCGAATCTTGCAACTCGAACTGTCCCATGTATCAATTTATCTGCAGATCGAGAGCATGCCCAGAGCGTTGCTCAACCCCTAAATCACCCAGTCGCTAGAGTGTCTCGAATCTTGCAATTCCAATTGTTCTATATTACATTGCCTGCAGGTCACGAGCATGCCCAGAGCGTTGCTCAAGCTCGAATCACCCAATCAAGCTCTCGTATATAGCAGCCCTTTGTTAATGCTCGTGCTTTTCGAGAAACTCGCCAAGCGTCCGAGTCTGAATCTCAGCACTCCGCAACCGTTGGTAGGTTCCATGCACGAATATGCATAGTTAATAATGCGATTGCAATATACCGTGCCATTGCAGAGCGCGAAACTCTCGCCGAGGGGTTTCCGACTTTTAATTGATCTCATCGAAGAATTCTGGTTTCTTTTTCACCGGCAGCCGCACGCTCGCCCCAGATCTGGCCCGAAACCCCACATGGTCCAGAACGTTACCCGGCCTGCAAGTACATCCACTTATAAAGGGCACAGACGTCGACTCATCTCCAATGGTTACTGCAGTTGCTGTCGTCCGTGGAGATTCTACCGTCAAGGGTACCGTTTACTTTGAGCAAGAGGCTGAGGGAAAGCCCACAACCGTCAAGTATGACCTCTCTGGCAACGAGCCCAACCACAAATTCGGCTTCCACGTCCACTCGTTTGGTGATGCCACCAACGGATGTGTGAGTGCTGGCCCCCACTTCAACCCTTTCGGCAAGGACCACGGTGCACCCACCGATGAGGACCGCCATGTCGGTGATTTGGGCAACGTTCAGAGCGACGGCCAGGGTGTCGCCAAGGGCTCCTTGACCGACCACTTGCTCCAGCTCACTGGTGCGAACTCCATCATCGGCCGCACCATTGTCGTTCATGCTGGCACTGACGACTTGGGCAAGGGAGCCAACGCCGAGTCCAAGAAGACTGGCAACGCCGGTGGCCGCAACGCCTGCGGTGTCATTGGCACTGCCCAGCCTTCTTCTTGACTAGCGGACGCCAAGTCTCACATCTAAATGCGTTCGTAGAACACGAGTGAGGCTTGGCCTTTTAAGAGGGAGCCGTGAGCTCTAGTGTTGCGTAGTTAGCGTATAAGAACAAACAATATATGTCAGGAACCGTGGTGCCGCATCTGAGTGGTCGCCCTGAAGTGATGTTGCTGGTATTTATAGTAGGAGGGTGCGTTAAGGTACCTGTAAGGCACCTGTAAGGTACCCAGCTGAGATCATAAATAGCGCACTTTTTGAGCCTTTTTCAAGTTTCCGAATTGGCTACATTGGCTCGGTGCTAGACATCCTAATTAGCATCCCTATATATCGAGGACTTTATCCAGGATACTTGAACATCCCGGATATTGGAGAGTGAAAATTCACTGCTGAATTCCTATGCAGTAGATCGAGTATCTTCAAACTCTCACTGCTCGATCTACACTAAAACAATTATATTCCCGATAGCGACTATTAAACTGGTCAATCGATACATCTTGAATGATCGTTCTTGCATCTCTGCAGGCAGGAACTTGGTTTAAAAACAGGTCATATTAATAAATAACTAGCTCGGCTAGTATGTCGAGGAATTAACTACTGAAACAGGCACCGTCACTGAGGAAACCGAAACTCCGAGGGCGGTGCCAGCATGTCAATTTGCTCAAAAAAGCTCTCCTCTGATCGAGGAGAAAGTAACTGGTCTATGCTCTCTCCAAATGCACCATGTGGTTGCATGTCCAGTGCCATAGGAGCATGGTGCATCTCATGCTGGGGTGCGAGGTTGTACGCAAACCCAGGGATGTGCTCCACCACACCAGTGGCACCCGGTCGAAGCTCGACGGCTTTTTTGTGAGCCTTCGCCTTGGAAGGGCACGTGCACTCATCCGGTCCGTTATCTGTACAGGAGTACTCAGTACAGTGGCAGCGAGTGTGCACGTTGTATTTTGCTCTCAGCTCCCGACAATGCCGACATTGTGTAGCCGGGCGGCCTTTTCGCTTTATTGGCATCAGCTGTGCGTCAGTATGGTTGCACGTGGACGTGCGATGGCCCCGAATGCACCGTTCGCAGGCCCACTTTTCTCCGTTAATTACAATCATCAGCCAACTCTCCCGCAATTCACCGGTCAATCAAAATTCTGGCGAGACGGTGCTGAACACAAACGACCGATTAGTCATTCAGGTACATCAAGTGCAAGCGGAGAAAATTCCGGAATAACTGCATCAACCAGTTGACATATCTATATACACAAATAAACACTTTTTAGCTCAATTCTTGCGCCACCAAGTCTCGCCTGATAACAAACGGCCTCTCTCGCCACTCAATGCGAGAGCCAGACATGGCGATGATCCAAATTGGCAGGCACGTCAGCTCTCGCGCCAGCCACACCGGGAGCCACTCTTTCAAGGGCCTTTTTCCGTTTTTGCCGCTACAGCTGTAATATGGCTCGGTGAAGGTCGCCCGTTCCTCACCTATTTGCTTGAATGCAAGGATGTTGTGGAAATTCGTGTAGTCCACGATGCACCACAGAACCATGTGTAGCACGAAAAACGTCCAGCTGAACCGACGTCCATGCATGTGAGCCCACGATGACGCCCCAATGATGCCGCTGAGGATCGACTCTGTAGTGGGCTCTACGAGCGTCGCTACCATGACCATGTACTTGCGCACCCGGAGCCAACGCAGCCGACGCTGAACATAAACCGAGAACGAGCTCGCACCAAGCGGCTGCACCACTGGCTGGTTCACAACAAGCGTGCGTCCTCCTTGTTTCCAGAGTGCCTCAGCGATAAGGTGATCCTCCGAAATGTAGAGGGCAAACTTCTCGAGGCCCCGTCCAAACTCAGAGTCGGTGGCCTTGTCAAGATCAGATCTGCGATAAAAGTTGGACTTACCGCAGACACACGGGGCAATTCCCACGTCGTTGATGCCGACATAGAACTTAGAGTGAGACGTCAGCAGGTACATCTCCTCGAGCCTCGAGCCTGTGCCAGCGAGGGTTGCCACTGCCGTAGGGAGGTTGTGGATCAACTGGAGCTTGGGGTTGTTCTCAAGCGCCTGGACTGCTTGGGCCATCGTCAAAGGAGACACCCAGACATTGGAATCGAGCACCCACAAAAGATCATACTTTGCAGCACGATAGCCTTTCACCAAGTTGTTTATCTTCGGGTTCGGGCCAAAACTCTCGGCCCCGATCATTATTTTCGCATCAACGGCCGGGAATTCGTCAATAAGACGCTGGGCGACTGTAATCGCAGGGTCGAGCGGATCGGCAATGCAAAAAATAAGCTCGAACCTTACTTTCTGAATAAATGCCGATTTGAGACACTGGTACATCTCTGTGTCAATGCCCTTGAGCGGTCGAAGGATAGTAACGCCCTCGCACAGAGTCGATCTGCCAAGCGACACAGCAAACGTGGTGCGTTTATAAATCCCATACGCACCATAAAGGCTCACAGATACCACTGCGAGGTACCATATGAACAGGGCAATATAGACCAACATCCTCCTTCAGATCTGAAATTTCGGCCGGGGATATCTGTCACGTGCACCGACTCTCTGAGACAGGGACCACAAATAAATGCATCAGAGCCAAAAGACTCACAAACCGCATCTATTGCAGCCTTGTTAGCAAAGCTTTCCGAAAGTATTGACACCCTCCAGCCTGCAAGCAGGATACCCCTGGCTCGACGACTGATCTGTGTGCAAGACGTTACACAAAAGTCTCGAATTGTACATGGGGTTGAACTAGCATGACGTCAGGAGGTTTCAAGCTCTTGCTCTGGTCAAGAATCGTCAATGCTAAATGATGCCTCCTGCAGCTACAAAGGGGCAGCACCATAGTGGCTGCAGACAAGGGACGATTTTTGACCCCAGGTAGCACTGGCTCGATCGGTAGCGCTAATTCGATCATTGTCGATGCACCCAGTGCACCACAGCTGTATGCCACGACCCACGAAATCTCGCCTATCATGGCCCTCACCCCCACAATTTCGCATCAGTCTAGATCTTGATTTAGAGCAATTTAGTTGTCGATTACCTACACTAGCAGATCATAATTTTTATACGTTATAGCCGATCACTCCCCACAGTTGCAGCTTTGTCATGGCAGAGGACTTGGTCCAGATAGAGATTCCGGACTTGGGGAATCCCTCGAAACCGGAACAGTTGGAGCCGAAACCTCAATTAAACACCAGCTTAGCTAGATCAGGGAGCGTTCGTAACTCAGAGGAAAAGCCCGCTGAGTATGCCCTCCACATCCTGTTCACACAGTTCGTCCGCCACACTGAGCGCAAACTGAACGATCTAACCACGGAAGATAGCCCAGGACTAGTAGAATCTATTTTCGGCAAAGGGGTGGACAAGGAATTTGACAAAATTCTCACCTCCTTGGGCCATGTCGCCAGACGCAAGCCCAAACCAGTTATTGACAGCGTGATGTATTGGCGCAAGTCTAAAAGCGACCAGGCAGCTTTTCTGGCCCAGAGCGGAAACGTTCCTTCCCAGGAGATCATGCTCGCCGAACGCAAGTCCCTGGTGTCAATATTTGTGCTGAGCCGTGTCCTGATGGAGGTGGTCAAGGAGGCTCCGGTAGAGATTCTTGGCAACGAACTGTACGAAAAGCTAGAGGAGATCGTTTTCAAGCAATTGCATAGCGCCGATCCAGCGCTCATAGCTCGAAGCCCCGTGCGGCGAGCCAACTGGCAGCTACTATCACGGCTTCTAGGCGACATGAGCGAGAACCACTTTGTATCTGTCGAGGACCGGTTCATCTGTGAGCTCGAGAAGGTTCCCAAGACGCTGAATGCTCAACAAGAAGCCCGGATCAGTATGCTCATAGAGGCAATGGAGCACTTGAAACTCAGTCTCTACCCGGAAGAGTGCATGGAGGAGTCTGCAAACTTCTTAGAAAGCATTTACAAGTTCTTCTCTCAATCAGACTCACTCAAAATCCGGGAAAAGTACGCATACGTGCTCGCTCGCATGTTTGAACCATTAGCTGAAGTTGCCACCGCGGAGGTAAATCACCCGCTCTGGGCAAAGTACATTGAAATGATTTATAATTTGTGCATCTCAGTTTCCAAACAGACCTGGAACCTGGGCCTCGAAGCTGCAGTAATGAGCCTGTGCGTCTCGCCCCAACAAAATGTCGTAGCCCACATGATGCCGCTGATAGAAGGTCAGTTTCCCTCGAAACAAAAGATACAAAAGTGGAACACCCGGTACAACTCAATCTATCACTTTGCATCCAAGCTAACCTGGGTGTACTGCTTCAGATGTCAGGAGAGCTTCAACAATACAACCCGCAAAATCGAAGCTCTAAAGAACTCCGTGTTCTCCATCCCAAAGAAATTCTGGGGCATGCTCGACCACGAAGCACTGATGGCAGCTATATCCATGTTGACTTCTCTTTTTGCCACATATCAGCAATACACCCTAGACGAAGTCTTGTTTCCCCTTCTTACGGGGAATAACGCGACCCACATGACAAAGTACCGCCAGGTTTCCTATGAGTCTATAGTTCCTGAGCGAGCTATTGTAGCAGTGCATGCATTCGCCCGCTGTATCAACTACCTGCAAACTAAGGCGACCCCCGAATTCCCAACCAGAAAGCTCCTAGAGACTGGAACTCTGAACGTTCCTTATGTACACATACCCAAAACAAGCATGCAGAATGTCACGGCTTCCCTCATCGAGTCTATTGATTTATTTGGCGGCTCATTGGGTCAACTTTTGCTGGTATTGTGCAATCAGCTGGAGCTGCAACAAGAAACCGAGGTAACTCCAACAAGACAGAACTCAGTCGCGTATTTGGTAGGTCTCGCTACCAACAATAACGGTTCACACGGATCTACGACCGTCTCGGCGGATCTCGTGCTTGCAATCATCCAGTCAATGCCCTTCTGGGCGGGGAAATCAGTGAAATATTGGGATACACTGTGTCGTCAGGTAGGAAATATCAACCCTCAGATTTCAAAGGCTAGTGCTTATGCGCTCCGGAGCTTGGCACAAACTTGTGACCTCAAGACCTTGATCAATGTATACTCCAAGTACATGTTCGCAATGGACGCAAAAACTTACATGAAGAAAGCAGAGACCAATCTTGACCGGGTATTGCGCACTTATATCGATTTAATCGAGCTGTGGGTTAAGCGCTTGCAGTCTGGAGACCCTGGGTTTGCCCCTGAGTCGAGCCGAGACATGACTCTTAGTACCCTGTGGTCCACTGTCGAAGAGATTGAAGGGAATGGACTATTTTTCTTGTGTTCACAAGCTAGAGACATTCGGGCATTAGCGCTTCGTGTGCTATGGCTATCTACTGAACTAGACAAGGCAATAGCTGCGTACTCACGAATCAGCGCGCGCCAGCAACAAGCCAACAAATCAGACGGTAACATGAGCTTTGGATATGAGGAGTCTGAGCAAAAGTCGGGCAGCCAAACAAGTGACCGACTTATCCACTTTCTAGAGAATGCCGAAATACCAGAGCTAATCAAACGTTCGAACAACCCGCTCGAACTCAGCATGCCTGAAAGAACTCGTGTATCCAAGTTCAAAACCAAAAAAGGTGCATCGATCGCACGCTTGGCAGATTCGGATTACGGTGTCGATAGTGCAATCTGGCTGAAACTGCTCCCGGCAGTCATTTCCCTCTGCTTCGAAAAGTACCCCATGCCAATGGCAATATGTCGAACTATTGTTTGTGCTCGGCTCGTTCAAATGCACGACATGATCACCGAGATTATAGATACTGAAATGCCAAATGAGAAAGACGCTAAATTTACAGGGAACTTCATGGCTACAAAAGCGAGAATTGTTATTGCCCAGTGGAGAATCTATCTCACGGTAGCATGCACTACTTTGACTACTACCGAGGAGCAAAAGCTTTTTGTCCCTAACGTGGAGCCTTCATCAAACCAGTTTACACACAATCGAAAAAAAAGCTCCTCTCAAAAAATTACCTTGCACCATCAGAGAATCACGTCTGCACTTTCCATATTCAGGATTTTTCTTCCACTACTTGGTGTCAATAACCTGCCCGTGTGCGAGGCAATAATTGCTGGAATCTCCTGTATCAATATCAACACGTACCAGTCCCTTTTGGAATGCTTACAGCCAGTTATATCCAAATGGACACCCGTATTCAGGAATCGCACTGGTAACATGATTGCTGCTCAGCGCATTATAACAAACTGCACGAAGATCCTCAAGTTGACGACACATTTTCTCAAGCAGGATAGTGTCAAATCTAGTGAGTGGGCTCGCTCGGAACTCGGGTCTATTCTCGATATGCTCTACGATATCCTGAGCACAGGCACAACACAACAAGAGGAATGCAAGCAACTCACACGCTACTTTTGCGACCTCATTGTTGATTGCTACAACGGGCTGGAGTCACGACTTTGGTCTGTAGATCAATGCCGGAAATACTGGAAATTAATTGAGCAATGGTCTTCATACGGGCAGTATGCCTCTGTCGCAGCTGATCGGGAGGCGATGATGAGACGATATGCCTTGTCACAAGCTAAAGGGATGCAGGAGAATATAATACTAGCGTCAATGGAGTTTGAGCGTAGGAAAACGGACTTCTCCGTCAACAGAGCTATGGCTACTCTATTAACTTGGCCAATTGCACCAGCAGATTGGCCTAGTATGCTCAAGTGGGTGTACTCTTTGCTAAGCACAAGTCAAGAACCTTTCCATGAAGTCGGGAGATTAGCATTGTCAAAGTTCCTACTCCACAATGCCACTAGCCCTGTACTCGTGAAAGAAATCGTGTTTCAGTCATATCACTCGAACATTAGTAACAAGTCAGTGGGAAAGCATTATTTTCTAAGTCTCGTTGACGCATATGAAGATAATGCAGGACTTGAAATGGTAGATCCTCACGAGCTGCTTGCACTCGGCATCTTCGAAGTTGGTGGGTCAGAATTTCTGGTAAGACAGAGAGCCCTTGATCTCATCTCGCTTGTTGAGCAGAGAATGTTTAAGCGAACCACTTTCACCTCGTTCCTGTGCGCACTTTCATCCAACTCATCCAGTGTGTACAAAGGTGAGGTATTCCACGTATCGGGTAAGCTCGCTGCAGCGTGGCCAAAAGAGACTTTCAAATTAGCTAGCTGCATGACGAAAGCATTTCATGATGTTCGGGATATGGACAGGCGTGACATTCTTAGTGCTTTACTTCCGTGGCTACAAAACGTGGATTTCAAAGACAGAGAAAAAGATGAGGACAGAGCATCACTAATGCTTTTGTGCAACATGTTTGAATTAACAGTCTTGTTCAGTGACAAGATCCAGCACGAGATGGAGGCTCTATGGGTTGCTCTTTGTACGGGCCCATCCGGACCAAAGAATGTTGATGTAGTCCTTGACTTTTTGTTCAACATATGCTTGATTAGTCGGAGTCTTGGGGTCATTACATTCGCGCGTAGAATTATTCTCTTTTTGTCGCGTTCAGTGGCTGCTCCTATCATTGTGGATAGGCTTTTAGGCTATTTAGAGCCCCGCTGGATGATTTCTCAGACCCTGAAACCCCTGGAAATTGATGAGGCTAAAAGCAGTTTTCCATACGTGGGTGATCCAACGAACTTTTCAGGGGCAGCTGAAAGAGCCCTCAATCTTCCACCCACGGGATCAGAGCACCTTCCCCCTTTGAGCTATGGTCACTTATCTGTTGTATTCTTAGTTGATGCTACAGAGAACAAGGAGATTTTACGCCCGCATCTAGCCAACGTATTTCACATTGCTATGGTGCTTTCGGACTATTTCGTTCCCATTGTGCAAGAGAAGGCATCCCAACTAAGTCAAAGCTTACTTGGCCTATTCGTTCCAAAGGATCGATTGGAAATGCGTTCTTTCCTAAAAAAGCTGGCGCACTATCGTTGGCGTTATGATGACATGAACCTGACCAGCAGGACTGCTGGGAATATAACTACTCCAGAAAATATGGTTAAGCTCATCAATGAGATTGTTACCCATGTCCCAGATATTCAATACAAATGGAGTACTGAAGCAGTAAAGTGGGCTACTACGTGTCCGGTTCGCCATATTGCTTGCCGCTCATTTCAGATATTCAGATGTGTCTTGACCGACGTGAACAAGCCCATGATCGCTGATATGCTAGCACGACTATCCACTACTGTTAGTGAGGACGCATCCGATATACAAGGATTCTCTATTCAGATTCTCATGACGCTTAACGCGATTGTTGATAAAATGGATGCCATTACCCTGCACAAGTTCCCCCAGTTGTTTTGGGCCACTGTGGCCACTCTAGGTACTACACGAGAGCGGGAATACATTGAGTCTCTTTCAATCCTATCAAAGATTCTAGATAAATGGCAATGGGACTCCATTGATGCCGTGGAATTCTTACGGTCATCATTCCCACCTCGGTGGGAGGGAGAATTCCAGGGCGTGCAACAACTTGTGCTACTCGGCCTGCGAAGTGCAAACACATTTGAGATCTCTTTGAATTTGTTAGACAAACTCAACAACACAACTCCGAATGACATTCTCTTTGATGAGCATCATTTGGCTCTTACTTATGCTGCTTTCCTACCTTCGTTTCTACACGCCACGGAGGTGAATGATATCTCAACAGTTGCAAAATATTCGGAGACACTAGAGAATCTGTCGACCTCTCAGGGCCTTACACCTCTCAGCCGCATCCTTCATTCGTTTACTATGGGGAGATTCTGGTCAAAGCAGGACTTCCTAAGCCAGTACATCAACACTTTGAACCAACTCTTCCCGGAAAGTGTCACACCAGCATTCATCATGTTGATGGGTACGTTAAGCAACAAATTGGATTGGGTCAAAGTGGAGACAATGGCAATACTCAAGCTTTTATTGCCTCATGTTGACTTGAACACCGATGATCGCCTTAGGGGCCTCGGTGCTGATATTGTTTCTCCATTGTTGAGACTTCTTCAGACCGATTTCGTTGAACAAGCGTTGGGTGTGCTGGATCAGGCTTCAGCTATAGTTGGCGGACAAATGGATAAGCATATTCTCCGCATGAGCTTAGGCTCGCGACAGCTTGTGAAGGAGTATGAACGGACTGCAACACTGTTTGGCATCCCAGAGGATAGCGGCTGGTCCGTTTCAAAGCCTGCGATCACTGCGACGATTGCACGTAACAACGTTCATGCTGTCTTCTATACCTGCACGGATTCTACTGTTTCTACTGATTTGAAGGAGCCAAGTGAAGACGTCATCAAGCTTGAGTTCCAGGGCGAAGAAGGGGCATACGAGTACCATAACCCGGCAATGCTCACCCGAATGGATAGTGTCTCGACGAACCCTGAACCGGAAGGGCTCAGATCCATGGATAGAATGCTCACTGTCCTGGACGATCTAGACAGTTTCTTCACCACTCAAAACAATGGGGAGATGAACGGCAGACGGAAGCACCATTATCACCAATACTCAGTTTCCTCATCCATAATGGGTCCGTCGCACACACAAATGCACTCCAACCATTATATGCCGCATAGCCGCAAGCCTAGTGGGATAACAGAGAACAGTATCACTGAAAGTTTCACGGACAGGAATGAGAATATTCCGCAGCTATACGACAAGAAGGTCTCGTTAATCCTCAATCATTCTCTGGGTCCTGATCCCTCAAATGTTTCTTTCCGTACATCGTTCGCAGAGACTTTTGGCCACCAGCACCACATGGGCACCGGAAGCACAGATCTCCGACCAAGGCGTGTGGGGAATATCCTTGAGTTTGACGAGTTTGAAGAAGACCCTATACCTGGGGCGTCAACTTCCATGTCAACCCACTCTACTATTATTGATACAGACTCAGACAACTCGATGAAGTCACCGGTCAAAAATAAAGAGTCTTTTGATTCATCTTTCCGGCTAGAAAGTTTGCTCAGAGGTAAAAGGAGAAGCAAGAAAGCAGAAAAGAAGCAAGAGAAAGAGAGGGAAGCCCGAAAAAAGACAGCAAAGTCATCCTCATTTCAGTTTCCATAATTATTTATTAGCATAATGCATTGCATCTATATACATGGTCGACTATTGATCTTGACGCAGATGTCGAGTGATCCCCCCATTATTCAGCCCAACCTTCATGACCAGCCTGACCCCATTTAATGCCTGCGATCTTTTGAACCTCAACAATATCAATTTGGATATACTAACAGAGAATTACCATCTCCAGTACTACTTGGAGTATATGTGCACATGGCCTTCGCTTCTCTTCAAGGTAGAAAGTCCGACTACACCAGTTGGATATATGATTGGAAAATCTGAGGGAACTGGATTGGATTGGCACAGTCACATAACAGCAGTCACAGTAGATTTTCGTTTCAGACGGTTGGGGCTCGGACGACTCCTGATTGACCAGCTCACACTCTGCAGCGATGCTCCAGATCAAAGGTGTTACTTCATGGATTTGTACGTCCGCACCTCAAATAAAATCGCAGTTGACATGTACAAAGGATTCGGGTTCAGTCCATTTAGGAGAGTTTTGAATTATTATGGCTCAGGTAAGAACGAGGACGCATTCGATATGCGGAAGCCGCTTCACAGGGATCCCAAGGGCAAGTGTCTAATAAAAAGCTCGCACACTGTTGAGAGCCGGCACCATGAATATCGATACGATAAACAGGCACTAGAATAATGATGTGACGGGCCCGGGTTCGGCACACACGGCTCAGTCATGTATAGTTATGTACTGTAACTACCTAATGCGGTCATTGCAACATGCTCAGACGACCAATCTGATTACGCGGAATTCGTGGAAAACCAGATAAACGAATTCTCATAAACCCGCACCATAGGCTCACTTTTGTGATTTTTATTCTCTGTGCATTTCTTGTCCTCATTTCGAGCGAATGCCCGAAATCGGCGTGACTCACAAACGCTTACTTTGGTATTACTCAGCCCTAACCCCGAGCGAACTACTCGAGTCTGTGGGGTGAAAAATTTCTAGACCCTCTCGAAAACACAAAAATTTTAAATGCTCTCCGGTGCGCTCAAACGCAGTATCGGGGCACTCCCCAGAATAAAAGGGCACCGCACCTTTGTAGCAACAGCCTTGCTGAAAGATTCTGACAACCCCACGCCAAAAAATGTACGACGCCCAGAACCGGCACCGTCTTTCACCAAAGACCCTAGTCCTAGCCAGGTAAAGGCCAAAAAATCCACCATCATGGATGATAGCATGATCGGGATGACGGGCGGACAGGTTTTCCATGAAATGATGCTACGACACAATGTCGACACAATTTTCGGGTATTCAGGTGGAGCCATTTTGCCAGTTTTTGATGGTATTTTCAACTCTCAACATTTCCGCTTCATTTTGCCCCGTCATGAACAAGGTGCAGGGCATATGGCTGAAGGCTATGCTCGTGCTACTGGTAAACCTGGAGTTGTTATCGTCACCTCTGGTCCTGGAGCTACCAATGTCGTCACTCCGATGCAGGATGCACTGAGTGATGGCACTCCTATGGTGGTTTTCACTGGTCAGGTTTCTACGTCCGCCATCGGTACAGATGCTTTTCAGGAGGCTGACGTTGTCGGCATCACTCGCTCTTGTACCAAGTGGAATGTTATGGTGAAGAATATTGAGGAGCTGCCTCGTAGGATCAACGAAGCTTTCGAGATTGCTACATCCGGCAGACCAGGGCCTGTGTTGGTTGATCTACCCAAGGACGTCACCGCAGGTATACTGCGTAAAGCGATTCCCACTGAAACAACTATTCCCAGCCGTTCGCTAGCTGCATTGGCCTCTCGCACAGTAGCAGAGGACCTCGTTCATGACTCCATTGAGCGAGCTGCAAAGCTTCTCAATAAGGCTAAGAAGCCCATCCTGTACGTAGGAAATGGCGCCCACAGTTCCCGTGAAACCTCTGAAGTTATTACAGAACTCGCACGTAAGGCTCAGATCCCTGTTACTACGACTCTGCACGGCCTCGGTGCATTTGATGAAAATGATCCCCTGAGCTTGCGCATGGTTGGTATGCATGGTAGCTTCTATGCTAATCGTGCTATTCAGAATGCTGACCTTATCCTCGCCATTGGAGCGCGCTTCGATGAGCGTGTTACAGGCAAGATCAGTACTTTTGCCCCTGCTGCGCGCCTTGCAGCTTTAGAAGGACGTGGTGGTATTGTTCACTTTGAAATCCAACCAAAGAACATCAATAAGGTCGTTGAGGCCACTGAGTCAGTTGAAGGCGATCTTGCGTACACTTTACCCAAGTTGTTACCGCTCGTCAACCCAGTCGGTGATCGTCCTGAATGGCGGAAGCAAATTCAAGCCTGGAAGGACAAACACCCCTTTGCATATGAAGCTGACGATGAGAATGCTCCCATTCGCCCACAAACTGTTGTGAAGACTCTTTCGGAGGTTGTTGAGGGAATCAAGGAGAAAGTATTGATCACTACTGGAGTCGGACAGCACCAGATGTGGGCTGCACAGTTTTACAAGTTTCGCCATCCTAGGACTATGATTACCTCCGGTGGCCTAGGCACCATGGGCTACGGCTTACCTGCTGCTATTGGCGCTAAGGTTGGTCGCCCAGATTGTCATGTTGTCGACATTGATGGTGATGCTAGCTTCAACATGACCCTGACTGAGCTTGGAACTGCTACCCAGTTCAATATTCCTATCAAGGTGATTGTCTTCAACAACGAAGAGCAGGGTATGGTGACGCAATGGCAGTCTCTTTTTTATGAGGATCGTTTTGCGCACACTCATCAGCTTAACCCTGATTTCATGAAACTCGCTGAATCTATGGGAGCAGAGGGCATCAGGATAGAGAAACTTTCAGAGCTGAAAAGTGGACTCGAGAAAATGATGGCCAGTGAGCGGCCAGTTTTGTGTGAAGTACTTGTTGATAAGAAGGTTCCAGTATTGCCTTTGGTTCCTGGCGGTAAAAGCCTTGATGAATGCATCGTATACGATGAGAATGTGGAGAACGAGCGTAAGCGTCTTCGTAAGGAGCGTCTAGAACGCTTGGCTGAAAAAGAGAGGGCAAACCTCACTTGAAAATATTTAACTAGTTACAACACATACCGACAATTGTCTTTTGCAGTAACATATATATACTAAAGACCAGACCTTTTACTGCGATGACATCCCGATAAAGGTGCATTAATGCAACGCATGTTGCAAAACCTCAATTGAAAGGTTTTACTGCAATGCGTTACACATGCCTAGTCTGATCACACTTCATGTCACACAATGATTTTGGCACGTCACATAGAATACTGCTATTCCGAGTTCAACACTTGAGCTAAAGATTACTTTCTGTCATCAATCATCTCTTCTATCTCACCTCCCGAGCTTTATTCCATATGTCTCCATCAAGAATTTCGAGGGGCACGTCCCATAGAATACTACTATCTCGCGTTCCCTCCAGCGCAGCGATTATCAGTGGTTTTCTTCTGAGGATAAAGCGATGATTTTTCTCTTCCAAACAGAGTGTTCCGTAGTTGCTAGGATGTGCCCGAAGAACATCTGGTAGGACGCACTCGATGTGTTTCGCGAAGCCGTGTGGGGGCGGCCAAAAGGGCCTACAGTCGAAATCACTTAGTGCTGGCTCGAGTTGAAGAGCTTTGTGCACAATCGACCGGTTATCTCGAATAAACTGCTTTCCCGCAAACCATATTGCTCTCGGATCAATCTTACATAGATGCTCGTCCCAGTTGTTCTTGAACTTCTTCAAGTAATGCCACGTATAACCGTGTGCGCGTGGCCACGTCACTACAGCAGCTTTCATTACTTCAAAGTCACACCAAAACCCATGGAAATAATGTATCCATTGGCCACAGGACTCTACTGCAATCAGAGCCAGCTCTCGCGTTTGCAAAACTTCAGGAAAAAACCGGCGACCGAGGTGATACCTATCGGGACTTGTCCGAGAGAAAAAGTAGTTCGGTTTACTCAGTGCTTCCTTGAAACACCTCAAAAACTTTGCATCTGTGAATATTGACGCATCGCAATAACGCAATACGCCAGGATTGTGTTCGAAAATCTCCATTATTAGAGAAATGTCTCTCCGAAACTCTGGTACGGCGTCTCGCAGAATCTCGCAGTTGTTCTTCGCTACCGACGCGAATATTTCCCTATCGTTCTCAAACTGGGGAGGAAGCTCTGTGAAGCACTCGAATTTTCTCAAAAACGACGCCCCGATATTGGGCTGAGCGACCCATATGGGGAAACCAATTCTGCAGAGTTCCTCACAGAGCTCTAATCCAAAAACTTCAGGATGACATGCAAAGACTAAACGTGTCGGCGTACTGCGATAAGAGGGCGCGGCTGCAAGTATAAGCTCTGGGTCAGTGCAAGGATTTGAGTGCGAATATATGTCTGTGAAGGCGCGAGGACATAAAGTCAGAATTTTCTTCCTAAGGTCGAAGTTCTTCCATACCGGGAAACGCTGCAGTTTGGCATCATTCCACGCTTCCACAGAAAGTTGCATTGCCACTTCGCAGTATTCTGCATTAGACCTGACAAATTGACATCTATAGGTATGGATGTCAATTTGCGGGTTATAGTAGTTGTCATATAACCAAGGACTAAATTTCAAGGCAGTGAACATAAATTTTCGACTTCGGACACATTCGTCGAAGAGATAACTGTACTTTTTAGGGCGCATATATCGATGACGCTCTTTAAAGCTCACTAGGTACTCATATGGCCACGAGCCAAGATGTTCCTTTTGGGCAGCTAGTGCAAACGCAGTATCAAAATCTCTTCTCTCAAATGCAATCTCTGGAAAACAATCTTTGGGTGGAAAGGACCCCGTCCAACAACTCCTGATAATACAGCGGTTCTCGTCAGTCGTGGACAGTGCTGCCTCAATAAATGCTCTGTACAAGTTGCCTTCGCATTCGTAGGGTATGAGACTCTCCCAGGCCGAGTCCATTGTAGCTCCATTGTAGCTATTTCGACAGACTTCGGCTAATTTCAACAATAGTATGGGATTCTCATAATACCTTGCCACACAACCCCATACCTCGGCAGGGATACACAACTCGTGCATGTCGGTAATGTGAATTCGCAAGCTCAGGTGAGCAAGAGCTATTTGCACGGCTTAATATAAGGTTGAGAGGTACTACTGCATACGCATATGGCAAACTCAATGTCGTAGTAATTTAGTAATCTTCAATTTACTTAGTCGAGAACCAGCGTGAAATCAGCAATTATCTTGAATACTTCTAAGCGAGTTGGTTTGTGTTTAGCTTTTGCCTACATGCGTTGGGTAGATCCCAATTTGCTCTAACGACCTGAGCGGGTTTGGGGGCCACTGGATGCTCGTCCCCCACCGGACTCTGGAGCGCTAACCGACGGTTCGTCATTCCTGAGAACCTTCTCAGTGTTGTCATGAGTATGGGACGGTTCGGTTCCCCTCTCCAGATGGCTTCAATCAATAGGATTAGGAAGTCAATACCAAAAGGGGGGGCCGAACCGTTCGATACTCATCATGGCTTAGGGCTGTGTCTGTGCCAATCATACCTTAAACCATATATACCATAGCTTCAAGTTCCGAGCACATAGTAGTAGCCAGTATCAGAGCATTGATTGCGATAACATCCCATCAACATCCCGCATTATTGCAACACATTTGCAAAATGCAAGGAGAGTAATTGCAAACGTATTGCAATTGATGATGTTAAAACAAAATTGGAATTTGTACAATTTAAAATAATGTGTAGTATAAAAAATAGTTTAGGTAGAGGTATTAGAGCGTTTCATAACACAACTTACTTTCACTATTACACAAAAAGTTTTATTACTGAATACAGATGATAGATTAGCACTGATGCATAAAACCATTACTAAGATATTACATCTCAAGTAGTTATTGCAATAGTTATTGCAGTATTGCAATAACCTCCATATGCTTTATGTGTTACCCATGCTTATTACAGTATTGTAAAGCACTGGGAAGGTTACATAATAAGAATGATAGAGATCGTGTCGGCACAGACTATTGAGTCTCTGAAATCATGTTTAGCATTATTTGCTAGGTTCGACGACGTTGTCACAATAATTGTGGATGAATGGTATTTAGAGTTTCGTTGCTGGAACAGCTCTAAAAGTGTCGCGCTTAGGGCAGATTTTGGACGTGAGTGTTTCAGTACAAGAAGCATAATGCCAAATCGTGCTATTGTGGCTGTAAAAAGTACAGCGTTATCTCAGATTTTCTCAACTATTGATGCTGTCGACCATACTGAAGTTTCCCTTAGCTTACAGTCTACTTATCTAACTTTGAGAACTGACAACAGAATGCATTTCTGCGCACACGAAATACCATATTTAGATCCAGAACCCTGGGTTATTAAAACGGTTCAACATGAGGACTCCATTGTAGAAGGAAGATATCATCTTACGATCGGAAGGACTGAACTACGAAGTATTTTATCTCATTTTCACAACCAGGCAGAGAATATTGAGATAGCCATTGAATCTCGCAATGTTGCAAAATTTCGTGCATACAGGCATCCTAAGCGGAATCGCAAAATTGATATGTATACAAAAATTGACACGACTGTGGCTTTAAACACATCTGAATTTACTGCATTGAGTGTTGAGGCACCCTGGAAGGCAGAGTTCCGTTTGAAGGAGTTTACCAATGCAGTTTCATTTTTCATTCGTGCCCTACCGGGTTCGCATATTAACATATATTTCAATCAGCCAGGTGAATCACTCCATTTAGCAGATTCTATAAATGGTGGTCCATCCTTTGCGGCAACTTTCGCGACCGGAGGGGAAAGACATACGATTGCAACTACTATGACCCGCTGGTTAGTTATTGGACAGCCAAATCCACCGGTTGTGTTGAGAGAGCACCCGCGTAGCTTTGATGAAAACTGCAATAGTTTGAGGGAGTCTGATAGAGGTGAGAAGTCAAGGGCAGCTGAGGAAACATACGAGAGCGCTCTCAATAATTCAATACAAGAAAGCGATTCGCGATCGCTGCGGAATTCTCCTGAGGAGCTGGAATGTGACTCGTATGAACCAAATGCAGTCCAAGTATCCATTCTTAACGCCGGTGGCATGGATGAAGAACATATAGATCAAAGTGATTCAGAAGGGGATTGGGATTTAGGTCCAACTCAAAATGAGCGCGTCATGGGGCTTTTCGAATGACAACATTGCTTCAGAGTAAAGTTGAAAGATTTTAAGAACAGAGAACGGAGAAACTAGGGTTCCAGAGGGAGTACTCATGATTCTGCGTACATAAGGTGGACTATTTAGAGCTTTGCACAGTATTTGCTGGTTCAGCAGCCAATTCCTTTTGGCGACCTCCTAAGTACCAGTAGTTGACCCAGCGTGCTCCTTGAGCGAGCTGTGCAGTCTCATTGACAAAATGACATCCAAATAGAAGAGGGTTCCATGGTGTTACCTGAGTAGCGTATCGCATGAATACGAGCGAGTATACAATAAGGGAGCCAGTCATAGATCCAGAGATCAGTTCGGGATTTTTCTTAAGATCCATGACTGCTGCTAGTGGGATCCCAAAGTTCGATACAGGTCCCCAGAAATGAGTTGAGCATATGTCTAGTTAGTTTTCGTGTAACTCAGTCACAATCATCTACTTACACTTGAGAAAGTTCTTGCTGAAGAGGAAATCTGTCGCTTTCTTGAACGCTGAATTGCCAGCCGCAGAACTCATGAGTAAAATTAATAATACAGTGGGGAGAATTCAACAAATGTACAGGATTGCGTAATATAGATATGTCTAAACCTGATGGGTCTTTGGATAGAGTTAATCCAGAAATCCTTGAGCTCTCGAAAGATGTACAAAGTTGGATAGCGGAAAGACGCAAAAACTGGCCAACTCGGGAGAGGACGAAAAGAAAGTTAGAGACCCAGTCTCCCTACTCCCTTGTGAAGGATCATTCAGTGGTGAAAAAGCCAAGCAAGGCCTGCAAGTTTTTCTTGAGGGGCAATTGCAGGGCCGGCGACAACTGCCGGTTTTTACACAAGTCAGATCATCCCAGAGTATATAAGCGGTATGAAGCTCCTCTTCGAGAATCTCTATTCAAAAAACTGGTCCAACGTGACTACGATCACGAGGATGAGCCTGTTCTGGACTTCGTCATATATTTATTAGATAGTGGACATCTGAGTAAATAAAGATAGATGGGCAATTATAGCCCGCTAATTATTATGAAACTATTGTGAAGCATCACAAAGGAGACAAGTTCCGAGCACAAGTTTTTTATAGGACATCCATCCATAAACAATGCAAAAGCAGGACCGTTTGCGAACGTCAGAATTTGTCAAGATAAGCTCTGCAGAACATACTGTGGAGGCCATAGGCTCTGTATCTAATATTGAGGCAAATTGTCCATGTAGACTGCTCAATTGAACCAATAGTAGTACAATAACACTGATATTTCCGCAAATAAGTCGAACTTAGTTACCATTAGGTAAAAAGAAGTGTTGGAAGATATCATCGAACAAGATAGTCGGTTAGTGAAAGCATGCTGCCTCAATATATGATCATCCTGGAATTAGGACTCTTTATAACACATATACCCATTTAAGGGCTTGTGTAGACATTACTTAATATGGCATGAACGAGGGCGGGCTTGCATCAGTGCTATTTTTAGTGTTTGCTATTGATTAACCTAACATCCTAAGAGACCGTAGCTATAAGGTTTTAATACATGTGGCGCTCGCCACGGATTCCATCCTCGCTCTGAGCCTCATGAGCGCCGATGATTCTATAAGACGAAAACTAGTTATCATCGGAGACGGTGCTACGGGGAAAACATCATTGTTATGCGTTTTCGTTTTGGGAGAGTTTCCGTCGGTGTACCATCCAACAATATTCGACAACCATGAAGTGCGATGTATTCTTGATGGGAAAACCGTGGACCTTAGGTTATGGGACACGGCTGGGCAAGAGGAGTTTGATGGATTACGCCCTTTAATTTATTCTCGCTCTGATGTGATACTTGTTGCATTTGCTGTTGACAACAGGGACTCATTAGAAAGTGCTAGGACGAAGTGGATCACAGAGGCAAAAGCTAAGTGTCCTCAAGCTGCCGTTTTTTTAGTGGGCCTGAAGACAGACTTGCGCACCAATGACGAATGCTTAAGATATATGGAGCAAACTGGCGATCATTGTGTGACCAAGGAGGAGGCCCAGAGCGTTGCCAATGAGATTGGAGTTAGGCAGTATTTAGAATGCTCTGCCCTTAGCGGAGAAGGGGTTGATGATCTGTTCGAAAGGGCTGTAAGGGCATCTCTAGTTGCGAAAGACACTGAAACCTCTAAATGTTGTTTGATACTATGAGTCTTTATGAGTAGCCGATTGAGGTTCACTATGATCGAATTGAACCTTATGAACTGCCCGTGGAACATACGAGACTTCCAGAGACGATTAACGATAATGACAGCTTATGGCCACCATATGACAGTAGCTCACCTATATAATAATAAAATAGTAGAGCCGCTTGACCGAGCACAACTTAGCACAACACGTAAAAGATGTCATGATCGGTCATTTTTATTATTGAGGTTTTCCTCTCCACGTAGGAATTTTGGAGCGATTGGCCCAGGTGTAAGAATAGCACCATTGGAGGATTTATAGAAAGGTACTCCGGAATTTAAGACTCCTACAGCATCCACGTACACCAACACCTCACTATTCTTGCGCATCCCGGATATGACCTCCCCATAAAGTCCCGCAGCCAAATGGATGTGTTGGCGCTGCATCTTCTTAAGGCCGCTACGCTGGATCTCAATCCAGGCGGCCTTGCTAGTACCATGGACAACTACCTGCGGAAGTGTCTCCAGTGTAAGCAATTGCATACTATCAATATTAACTTCAACGCTATGGCCCTGGCAGGCACGAATATGAGCTCCTTCAGAGTCGAGCTCAAACCGCCTCTTGTCATTTTCCTTCACGATTTGTTCGAGTTTCTCTCTTGTGAGATCGAACTTCAGAAATATCGGGCTGTTCAGTATGTCTTCAACTTTCACCCACCCCTCTGGCGAGATTTGAAAACCCTGGGCCTTCGCTTTATGTCTAAGTGTCTTCGATAATGCTCTCGACGGAGCCGTGGGATCCAATTTGTGCACTACCATGACATAGATTAATTTATCTGTATCTCGTTCGCTAGACCCGACAAGACAGGTACGATTAGCCCCCTCGTTACTAAGGCTTCAGGCTCTGAGTTGCAGGTCGCCCCAAGTTGTAAAACTCAAGATGCACCTATGGGGCCTTGTGGTAACAGTGCGTTAGGCAATGACCGGAGAACCATACTGATATCTGTGACCATATCCAACGGCTGTAACCGGAAAGTCTGCGGTTGAAAACCAGTCTCGCGTAAGCAATCTCCACTTCCAAGATTACAGAGTCTAGTGTAATGGGTTATAACAACGAAAAGCAGTTTCATATCAAGTACTTCTTCACTGTGAAGAGCATCAGTGCGCAGCGCAAGCAATCAGCGTGATGCACTTTCGATTAAAGCACTTTGGCCACTTTCGGTGAATCCGCCGTGGCGCCTATTGTAGTCAGCAGTATGCACTCTCGATTAAAGCATTTTGGCCACTCTGAGAGAATCCAGCGGTGGCGACTCGGGTAGTCAGCAGTACGCACTTTGGACTAGAGCACTTTAGCCACTTTAAGGGAGTTCAGAGGTGGCAACAAGGAGTAGTCAGCAGTATGCACTCTGGACTAGAGCCCTTTAGCCACTCTAACAGAATTCAGAGGTGGCAAGGAGTAGTCAGCAGTATGCACTCTGGACTAGAGCACTTTGGCCACTTTAAGAGAATTCAGCGGTGGCGATCAGGAGTAGTCAGCAAAAGCACTTTCGATTAAAGCACTTTGGCCACTCTGGAGATTTCAGATGTGGCAACGGAAGAGTAGTCAGCAGAATGCACTCTCAATTAAAGCACTTTAGCCACTTTAAGAAAGTTCAGAGGTGGCGAAAAGATGTAGTCAGCAGTATGCACTCTGGACTAGAGCACTTTAGCCACTTTGAGAGAATCCAGCGGTGGCGACCTGGGTAGTCAGCAGTATGCACTCTTAATTAGAGCACTTTAGCCACTCTGGGCGAATTCAGATGTGGCGCGGGGTGTAGTCAGCAGTATGCACTCTCAATTAAAGCACTTTGGCCACTTTAGGTAAATCCAGCGGTGGCGCCTAGGGTAGTAAGCAGTATGCACTCTCGATTAAAGCACTTTGGCCACTCTGGAGATTTCAGATGTGGCAACGGAAGAGTAGTCAGCAGCCTGCACTCTCAGTTAAAGCACTTTAGCCACTTTGGGAAAATCCAGCGGTGGCGATCAGGAGTAGTCAGCAGAATGCACTTTCGATTAAAGCACTTTGGCCACTTTGAGAGAATCCAGATGTGGCGACAGAGGAGTAGTCAGCAGATGCACTCTCGATTAAAGCACTTTGGCCACTCTGGGTAAATTCAGGGGTGGCGATAATGCGTAGTCAGCAGAACGCACTCTCGATTAAAGCACCTTGGCCACCTTGAGGAATCCAGCGGTGGCGGCTGAGGAAGTCAGCAGCATGCACTTTCAATTAGAGCACTTAAGCCACTCCGGAGAATCGATTGGTGGCGCGGGGTAGTCTATAGCTTTGGAGTATGGAGAATTATCGATTCAGCAGAGTGTATTTTCAATTAGGACAATCTGGCCGCCCTGGAGAATCAATATGAAGTAAGAGAGAGAAGCAGAATGCATTTGGGACTAGTGCACTTTGGCAACTCGGAAAGTCCAAGCAATGAGACAAGTGTTGAGGAGTGCGTCAAGTTCCAGTCAAGTCGGTAGTTCACCTATCATTCCTCCCCCGTTGAAGATAGATCTAGGCATTGAGGCCCCTCTAGTCTTACGAGTTCATTGAAACTGGTCTTCATAATCCGATCTGGTATTCACACTCTGCAATGGCAAGCCCATGCAACAATATCAAAAAGTATATAAAAGGTTGGCAGTTCACCTATCATTCCTTCCCCGTTGAAGATGGATCTAGGCAAAGATGCCCCTCCAGTCTTACGAGTTCATAGGAAATGGTCTTCACAATCGGACCCAGGTGTGTTCAAGTTTTGCAATGGCAAGTCCAAGCAACATTACCAAGTGTTGTAAGTCGGCAGTTCACCTATCATTCCTTCCCCGTTGAAGATGGATCTAGGCAATGATGCCCCTCCAGTCTTACGAGTTCATTGGAACTGGTTTGCACGATCGGACCAGGTGCTTTCAAGTTCTGCAATGAAAAGTCTATGTAACAATGTCAAATGTCGACGAGATACGTCGAGCTCCAGTCAAGTCGGCAGTTCACCTGTCATTCCTTCCCCGTTGAAGATGGATCTAGGCAAAGATGCCCCTCCAGTCTTACGAGTTCATTGGAATTGGT
>JAMAJQ010000014.1:0-42649 GCA_023628975.1 Wickerhamiella pararugosa | reverse complement strand
GTTGAAGATGGATCTAGGCAAAGATGCCCCTCCAGTCTTACGAGTTCATTGGAATTGGTCTTCACAATCGGACCCAGGTCTGTCCAACTTCTGCAATGGAAAGTCCATGCGGTAATACAAGTGCTGAGGAAAGGCATCAAGCTCCAGTCAAGTCAGCAGTTCACCTATCATTCCTTCCCCGTTGAAGATGGATCTAGGCAAAGGTGCCCCTCCAGTCTTACGAGTTCATAGGAACTGGTCTTCACAATCGGACCAGGTGCTTTCAAGTTCTGCAATGGCAAGTCCATGCAACGATATCAAGTGTGAATGAGAACCCGGCAATTTACCTGTCATTCTTTCACCGTTGAGATTTGAGATGGATCTAGGTAATGATACCTCTCCAGTCTTACGAGGTCTTGAAATTGTTTCTCAAGCCCAGCCCTAGTATATCTTGATTTGTACTGGAGGTCTAGCGAGCAGCTCAACCTTTTGCGCGGCGCTGCTGTATCCCTCCCCCGTTAAAGATGTCATTGCTTTAAATCAGTCTTACAGTCTTACGGGTTCTTCGGAATCAAGCATACCAGCATTCTGGTAGGACAATTGCCCATTGAGGGGGGTGCCTTTCGAGCCTCCAGATGGAGTGATGGGCTCTTCTAAGGGAAACCTTAGATTGCTGAGCTTCCAATCGTACAAAATCATGCGCTTGCATGTGCCGTCTGATCTGTCCGTCTTCCATTGTCTAAGTTTGAAATCCTGTCGTGCTGCTAGAACATAAGTCTCCCACGTTGAAGATGACCCCGCAAGTTCAAAGTTGTTCTGGACGACAATGGCGCCATCATAACTAATTGACTTGTCAACCAGTCTTACGAGTTCGTTGAAATGAGTGTCCATTTGCCAAAGCTACGAGCAGCTTTCTTTCAGTATGAAGTGATTCGGATTCAGAGAGGCCTGAGTCAATATCTATATACACGTCTCTTTCAAGCTGTGTTTATGAAATGCCAAGGTCATAGTTTTCATCAGGATCCGTACTTTATACGGACTGGATAAGTATCCAACGTAAGGCTTTTTCTCATGTAATTAGCATAATGACAAGCTGCTTTTATACCCCGTGAGAGATCAATCTTGTCTACGTTTAACACCTTATGGCTTCCTAGTTGTGACGTTGGTCGCACAATGATGCAATGCGCTGGAAAAGGCAATTCCAATGCATGCTTGCACAACATTGAGACGGCGGATCCAGAGCTCATACTTGCCCGGAGGCGTGCTGAGGTCTAAAGAAGCTACTGACGTTCAATATAGCACTAATTAGGCAAGTTAAGTTCATACCGTGGTCGAGACCACAAGTATAGGTCAAGACCATTTCCTCTTTGGGTCACCCTGAAGATCGCTATTCAGTAGCAATGTGCTAGGCTCTGAACTTCATGAAATAGAAAGTAGATCGCTGTTTTTGAGTGCACATTTGTTTATGGAACAGATCTGTCTATGCTAACAGAATGATGTAGGACGTCACATTCATATATTGGAGTTTTAGTTTCAGGGACCCAGAGCTTATGGATATGATCTACCAGGTTTCGGAGAATACCATAGCACTGTGTGCCATTGCTAGAGCAAGCAAAAATAGGTCACTGATCCGAATACTGGAAGAGCTCCAACTCGTGAGAAATGTTTGGTGCCCGTTGCGTGGAAATAGTGTACAAATAGGGATAGTATTATATGCCATATCATTGCCTGCTATAAGCATCGATAAGCTGGATCTCTCGTTGTTTAAATCTGCAGAAATTTGCAGACTCTTCTCTCGGTGAGCGCGACAGCTGGGAGTTTGGCTCTGCAGCTAGGTCAGCCTTACTGCCGAGGAGGATCCCTGGAAAAAGCACTACAACATCGAATTTTGTATCGTGGATAAGCGTCCTGGTATGGCGTTTTCTCAATTCGCCGACGAGCTGGACTCGGATAACAGGAGTATTCTCGGGCACTCAATGGGTGACCGTATTGCGTCGACGCTGTTCCTTTATCATCCAGGAGCATGCAAAAGCATTTCTGCATTCGCATCCATCAGACGTCCTCTAAACTGCCATGGTGCACAAGATCACCCGAGGGTTACTGAAGAAAAACAAGTTCATCTGGAGTGAAATGCTGCCGAGCTCGTGCAGAGGTGCAAGGGCCTTTCGGCGGTGATATTAGAGCACTTATCATTCCAGACTTCTCGTGGGTATCGAGTGGATTAGCATGATGCGCCCTTGATTAAAGCACTTTGGCCTCTTTAGGTAAATCCAGCGGTGGCGCCTAGGGTAGTCAGCATTATGCACTCTCGATTAAAGCACTTTGGCCACTTTGAGAGAATCCAGCGGTGGCGATAAGGTGTAGTCAGCAGAATGCACTTTCGATTAGAGCACTTTGGCCACTTTGGGCGAATTCAGATGTGGCAACGAGGTGTAGTCAGCAGTATGCACTCTCAATTAAAGCACTTTGGCCACTCTGAGAGAGTTCAGAGGTGGCGATAAGGAGTAGTCAGCAGTATGCACTCTCGATTAAAGCACTTTGGCCACTCTGGAGATTTCAAATGTGGCAACTGAAGAGTAGTCAGCAGTATGCACTCTCAATTAGAGCACTTTGGCCACTTTGAGTAAATCCAGCGGTGGCGAAAAGGTGTAGTCAGCAGAATGCACTTTCGATTAAAGCACTTTGGCCACTCTGGGTAAATCCGGCAGTGGCATCTAAAGAGTAGTCAGCACACTAGACTCTGGGGTGGCGTATATCATAGTCAGCAGTATGCACTCTGGACTAGAGCACTTTGGCCACTCTGACAGAATCCAGCGGTGGCGATAAGGTGTAGTCAGCAGAATGCACTTTCGATTAGAGCACTTTGGCCACTTTGGGCGAATCCAGCGGTGGCGCCTACGGGGATAGTAAGCAGTATGCACTCATGATTAAAGCACTTTGGCCACTCTGAGAAAATCCAGCGGTGGCAACCAGGGTAGTCAGCAGTATGCACTTTCAATTTAAGCACTTTCAATTTAAGCACTTTCAATTAAGCACTTTTGCCACCCTCAGGAACTTGGTGGTGGCGTTAGGTAGTCACCAGAGAACAAGCGAGTTAATTACAGTAGTCGCGTATTGAAGGATTTGAAAAAAATACTGGTGTAGAGGTAATGTAAACTGCATCAGTGGCCCTGGATTTTTAAATAAGAGATTAGAGCGGGAGTAATTTAGCCGCTATTAACAGTCAAACATTTCAAAGCAGTTCGAGTAAGGAATACCGATGTCGTCACCCTACATCCAGAGTAATTCTCCCGATATCGCTGATCGTAAACTCGTGAGCTCACAATGTGCTTTCGACAAGCTGATGAAGCAGGCTGCCAAAGAAGCTACCATCAAGTGTGAGCTAGTCAATGGTGCCATTATACGCACCTCCGTGACAGTATGGAGCCAGCTCATGGCTGCATAGCAGTATAGGCGACATAGAGCGTGCGAAGCAGAATATGGGAGCACCCGATAGACGCAAATTCGGTGGGGCTCTTCCTAGAACAAATCAACTCACACCTAGGAGAATATCAGTTGCATGCTACCATAAAGCACAGGTAGTCATTTATTCATGTATAGACCTCGTCGTTGAGCTTCAGTACTCCACGAATCTGTACAAGACCTCTGGAGGCACAATTCCATTATCAACCAGCAACTTCTCGTAGAGCTTTGCCGTAAAGTTTTGACTGAATACTAGCACTAGAATGATGATGAACAGCCCAACCCACGCGACGATCCAGTATTTCCTGGTTTGAGAGGCGGTTTGCAGTCGAATAAGTTTCGTCTGCTCGAAGGAGCGGGCCGGCAGGCCAGGCAGGACAGAGTCTTCATCAGTTTCTATTTTGAGTATTCGGAAGCTTTTGGAATTGCGTTTGTGGGGCCCATGCGAGGCAGGTGATGACGCGTTCAAAGGTTTCGGGCTTCCAGCCTCGCTATGCACAGAATGAGTTGAATCCATGGAGCCACGTTTCTCATGCATCAGTCGTCTCGCAGTATCCGCCTGACGCTTGATCTCCGATAGCTTCATAGAGGAACGAAGATTACGTACTGTTCGTCTTCAATGCTTCGAACTAGGATACTCACGCGGCCACGTTTTGGCACCCGAGCAGCGTCTGCGTTGAATTATTTCGAGACGTCTCGGTTGCCGACAAATACCGTGATTAAATTCGTTCCACAGCAGGAGGCGTGGCTCGTGGAGCGGATGGGCAAATTCAACAGAGTCCTGAATCCCGGGCTAGCGATTTTGATGCCTTTTGTGGATCGGGTGGCTTATGTCCAGAGTTTGAAAGAAAATGCTGTCGAGATACCTACTCAAAGTGCCATCACTGCTGATAATGTGACTTTGCAAATTGATGGTATCCTCTATGTGAAGGTATACGACCCATATAAGGCGAGCTACGGAGTAGAACAAGCTGAGTACGCTGTGAGCCAGCTTGCACAGACTGCGATGCGGTCCGAAATCGGACAATTGAGCCTCGACAATGTGCTGAGAGAGAGGCAGCAACTCAACCATAATATCTCCAGTGCCATCAATGAGGCTGCTACAGATTGGGGTATCCGGTGTCTCCGCTACGAAATCAAGGACATTCACCCTCCCGAGCAAGTGCTCCAGGCCATGCATCAACAAGTCTCAGCCGAGCGGTCGAAGCGAGCGGCGATTCTCGAGTCTGAGGGTAAAATGCAGGCTGAAATCAACAAAGCAGAGGGAACTAAACAACGCATCATCAGGGAGGCAGACGCAACTGCTCAGGGCCTCCGAACTATTGCGGCCGCAATAGGTGACAAAAATGGACAGGATGCCGTGGCTCTCCAAGTGGCTGATCGTTATGTCGAGGCATTTGGCAAGCTAGCCAAGGAAACTAACACAGTGATCGTTCCAGCCAATCTTGGCGACGTGGGAGGATTCATTGCCTCTGGCCTGACCATATTTGATAAAGTCAAGGCCGCCAAAAAAGAAGAAGGCTCCCAGCCATCAGCCTTTAAAGAGATTTCAAACGACAAGACTACTAGCTAGGCTATAAATAGGCGTGAACTCAAACGTAGAACTCAATTGTATAGCTCATTGAACCATGCATGTGATCTATCACCAAAGGGCCAAGGGACTAGGTATGCTTGCAGCTAATGCACAATGCGTGAATCGAGAATTGCTAACATCACACCTGATATCACGGGAACAAGCAATGGTGGAGTGCAAACACGCAAGGCTCCATGTCACGTGAATACATTATATATAGCAGCTGGACCTAATGCCTCGAGACCAAAATGGTTGCTCCTCGTTTCGCCTCGCACGTCCGTGGTACGGGCCCAATAGTCATTGAAATTTGGCTGGATTATGTCTGCCCTTTCTCTGCAAAGATATTCTTCAAACTGCACAATGAAGTCATTGACGAGGTCGAGAAACAGTACCCAAATCGGTTTTCCTGGGTTTTCCAGCATCAAGTACAGCCATGGCACCCGCAAAGTACCTTGACCCATGAGGCTGCTATTACTCTGGGTCTACTAGAGCCTAAGCAGTTCTGGAATTATAGTAAGGTTCTTTTCGAGCACATTGAGGACTTTTACGACGACAAAGTGGTAGACAAGTCCCGATCTGCCATCATCAAGGATTTGGCTGTGCTCAGCGAAGAGGTAGGAGTCGACTCGGCCAAGCTGCTGAAGATCCTATCTACGCCAAATGAGGGTGGTAAGAATGGTGGTTATCCGGCAACGTTTGATCTCAAACAGTTTGTTAAGCTCGGCCGCCAGAACGGCATCCACGTGAGTCCAACAGTGCTTATCGATGGGCTCGCGGCTGCTGATGTCTCATCATCCTGGGAGACTTCGCAATGGCTTGAAAAACTCAAAGAAACGACACGCCTTAGCAATACACATATCTAGACGGGGTCATAAAGAAACTCAATTATAGCAAGGAATACAATTACTCTGACCCGTGCGCAGAAAATGCATATGCAGATCCCATGCGTTTTTTGACGTGCTCGACTCTGTGCAGATTCTCACAAATTAAACACCATGAGGCCGCATTCTATTGGCTTGTCTCTCTCTTGTCAATCATTGCAGCGCAATGGCTTCCAGTTGAGCCCACAATGATCTGTATCCACGAAGGGACTATATAATTGTCGATTCAGCGTACTACATAGCTGGCGTATTACTTTTGTAAGGCGTACCCTGCAACTGACGAAACTGCGTAGTCACGACGGTTGGAGCCACTTGAGCCTAAAGCGGGTGCCGATGGTCAACAATTGCATTACAATCACAGTCTTACTGCCCGAATTCTCTCCTTCGGTTTAGATTTACAACCATTTTCAAAAAGTCTATTGAAAATCTCACCCGAAGTCCCTGCCGAATGTAAACCACTCGGTTTTCGCCGATGATTTGTTTTTAGAGGTGCTAATCGCCGTTACCGTTCTATGCATAAGCGCATCTCCCCCGTTATTTAGTGGCGAGGTACATATGCAGATATGGGCTCTCATCGAGAACTGTGAGAGCTGCTGACCAAGTAGCCAAATATGTTAGGCCATTAGGCCATTTGAGTACTATGTTTGAAAATGTCTAGTTATGCATTACTGAGCAGGTCAAAGGGTGAATGTTCATGTGCATGTTTGTTACGTCAGCTAACTGTCAAAGGGGAGGGAGTCACTCAGTCTCACTACATAAGTTGGGTTGCGAAGCTGGCAGACCCGCGGTTAAGGAAACGAAATTCCATGGAGAAGCAATATCGAGATTTTGAGCTTCAAATAAACCGGCAGCTGATGCAGCAGCTGCTGATCGAACTACCGTTTCGATCACGTAGTGGCAAATCAGTGAGAACTCCGCAAATGTGCCAGTTAGAGAGCTACTTGTTTGAGCAAATTAGGGCACGAAATTTCAATGTAGCATTTTCCGCGTTCGTTGATACATTCGAATTTGTTCTCGATGAGATTGGTTACCAGCTATCTCCGGGCAAAAACTCGACTGATATCAGTGACATAGACGTCCACGTGCTGGGCAACTCCAATGAGAACTTCAGAAATTTAGAGACGGTGATAATCCTGATAAGAATCATCGAATTGGCGGTACCATTACAACTGCTAGTTCTCTCCAATCGTACAGTAGATTGGAAAAATGTTGGCGAGAAACGGAATACGAATTATAATATCTTCAGTGTTCTTCGAGAATTCATTCGTAAAGGTGAGAAAGTCCCCGAACTGGATGACTGCATCGCAGTCAAGTTTTATCGCCTAATATCAAGGCTACTGCCTCCGTACATGATCAGAGCACTAGGAAAAGTAACAAACGAGATCAAGTCACCAAGAAGTAACTGGCTAGATTCCTTGATGCTCACTATATGGGCCATTTGCCAGCAGATAATGGGCGTTGTAATGTTTACCAACGCAAGGTGCTTTGAAGGGGTGCAAGACGAGATATTCTCAAGACTATTGAACGACCCTGAGAGCATATACTCATTCAATAGCTCGAGAGGTCGCCCTGAAGTCTTATCTATGATTGTTACCAGTCCGGAGAATGTTCCTGAGCACTTCATCAACGCTGCGAAATATATGAAGCTAGCTTCCCCAAAGCAGCGTCCCGGATTGGCAATTATTTATACACGCTCAATACAGGTTTTTTGTCTTCTTGGACTCTGCTCTCGTTCAGAGTATTTACCCCAATTACAAGACGCTGCTCGAAAGACGCAACAATGTGTCAGAACATTCGCAACACCTGCGTTGATATCGGCAGATGTCAGCATACACGTCTATCTTTCTCAGTTGTATATTATATCTCAACTTGAAGCGGATGGAACCCCAAGCAAGCATAGGTTTGGGTGGAAGCAGCGATACTGGCATTTCTATCTTGAGCTTTTGACGACAACTTGGCCAGCTGAGCTGACAAGCGCGTTGTCATATTTTTCACAAATGCTTTACTTTATTTATTTGGCCAACTTCACTGGCGCCCCATACGCAAGCGAAACAGCAGTATTGGTTAGAGAGGCCTACCCCCGTATCCGCGAAGCATTATTTCGTAGTGCAGAAAACTTTCCCCTGACAAGACAAACTATACGCCAGCTCCTTTACTGTAATGTTGCATTCTCATACTTTTGTACGGATAGGTACATGAAGGACCATTCTACAGAGAGCCCTTTGAGTGCATGGAAGATATATGCATTGCTTTCCGCAATGGTTCACAGGTTACATATTGGCGATCCACTACATTGGGAACAATTCAAGAACTGGCAGAGTCAGTACGTTGATATTGTTTGCGCAGCTGCACAAGGAGCAGCTACGCCCGGCCCCCAACAGGCAAGCTATAATCATTCCCTATACGTCGGAATGATGGTCATCAAATTCTCACCGAAATCCGTGGCATACCTTAGCTCAAACTCCATCATGAAGCTCACCACTACTATGATTGCCTCACTTGGGAAATTTGATCCACACGTGAGAGAATACGTCATAGGCACCTTTATTTATATTGTGAGGCATGCCTTTTATTTTGCACCAGGTGTCCTTGGCTCTCTCGTGAGTCTTATATGCGAATTATTAGACGACCAAACTCCTATGATTCTGGACCCGAAGGACTATACCAGCCTACAATGGAACATTGAATTCGTCCACGATCTGTTGGAACTCCGCATATTCGCAATACGAAAGATACTGGCAGAAGGAGACGTCAAAGCAGTAGAGTATTTTTTTGACCCAGAACGTGAGTGCAGAATCAGAGCTTCATCCCTTCTGGCTATCTGCTCTTCTAATAAGGAGATCGAAGCAGTCGCTCAAAAGTGCATTAAGCTCATATCCGACGAGCTAGCTCTCGTCTCAGATGCACATATACCCAGTGTTTTATGCTCACATATGGACGACAATTCCTTGAACTCCGCAGTATTTTCCACCATTGTGAAGACTAGGAGGAACGCGATCAGCCGTTCATCACATTTTAAGGCGATTACACAAGAACTTCCGGCCACCGTAGAGGAAGCTCCTCCGAAGACAGTATTGCTCTTCGGAGAAACTATATGCAAGTATTGGTGCGAGATAGTGGGCACTTCTCTCATCGAAGAAGTTCCTCCAGAGACTAGGCGGATGCTGGTAAACTTTATGCTACTATGGAGTGCGTTTTTCCCTGGGCTGTGTTCAAATTCGAGTAATCCAGCCAATTTTGAATTGGGAAAGCGTGCGTTGAATCTCATCGTTGAGTCATTTTTCTCTAAAAACCAACTGAGTCGCGATTGCGCATTCGACGTATTCAAGGTAATTCCAGTTCCAACATCTGGTCATGCTGTTAGATTTGTACGAATAGTGGCATCACCGAGTGTTCTCAAACGTCTGGCGGACAAGTTGGACCAGGAGAGCTCTGGAGGCGACCCGGTTTTGCTTCGAGGCATAGCAAAAATGTGTGCGAAGCTCATAGATATAGTGCAAGTCCTTGAGCCTAGCTTTGAAGAACCCCTCGGTGTAGATCTTGCAGCACTCTTGCAAACACTCTTCGGCCACGGAGAACGTTTTGTCTTTGATCCCAATCCCGAAACATTATTTGGTGATCGCGTTTTTGGCCTCCTTAAAGTCGTGAGTGAAGCTGAGCATTTACTCAATCAATCGAAATGGGATTCACTCCGTGGAGTTCTTGACATGATTATTGACTTTTTGAAGAGTGAAAGACCGAAATCTCGCAAATTATTGCAAAATATCATGGACGCTATGCCGGCGTTCCTGAATAACTTCACATTCCATATACCATCTGAGAAGAGTGCACTTATGGTAGATGACAGGTACGCAAGATATCAGTCATTGATCATATCCATGGGTGAACAAACGAAGGAGCTTCCTAACGATGACTTCAAGCGCGATGTTGACAAGAAGATAACAGAGAGTCTTGTGAATGTTTCAATTGCAAATCCTGACTTTGCCTTTGTGTTCTCACAGGAGTCAGTAGTACTCAATTGGCTCGCACTTCGTCGCGCTATTTATGAGGTTCACTCTGCATTGTTCGACATCGGCAATCAAGTTGTTGATCTTCCTGGGAGTGCAAGGTTTGATGATTTGATCCAGCTGATACTGCGGAATAGAGGTTTGATGGCTGCAATGTGTGGTATCTGTCATCCTAGCGAAGTAAAAGCACTAGTTGCTTCCTTAGTAGCTTTGTTCAACGAGTTCGATCAGGGTCCCGAACTTGCCAAATGGGCCGGGGCCCGCATTTTGGAGCAGACCAGGTGCCCTGATGAGCTTTTCCGGAAAAATTCGGTAGAATGTCAAATCCTAATCCAGTATTTGTTGACAATGATAAAACCCCAGTTCTCTGGTCTTCTTGGAAGTTTTGTACGGCTGGTTTATATGAACCCTTCGGACTATATGGATCTTGATGAAGAAATATCACAGGGTAACTTTGATCATGCTGGCCTCCGGTCCCTCCAAGAATGGCTGGATGGCAGCTGTTCTGAGGTTAAAGCTTTACCTTCAGAGATGTTGAAAGCCATGCAGTGGATCTGTAATGCGGTCGAACAGAAGTTCCCAGGATCTGTCGAGATTGCAATGCGAAATTTACTACTCCTCCGAGTACTCTGCCCGCTTATAATCATGCCAAATATGTTTGGTGTAACGAAGCATCCTCCGTCTCATCGTCCCCATGAAGCCTTGATTAAAATTGCAAAATTCCTACAAAAGGCTGATCTCAACCCCAATACATCTAGCTATCCAGCGATTAGTGAGAGCCTTCGCAATCTTCTTGAGTCCTCGTGCGGTTTGAGGGACTTCTCAGATGCTCCTGAACGTAGAGTTACCAGATCCCGCGGAGAGGAACTTGATATGGTCTGTCGGAACCTGCATGCTTTTCTTCGAAGACACGTCCAAGAGATTCTTGGTTACATGTATAGCCATGCGACAGGCTCCAAGGTTCACTTCTCTTATGAGTATGCTAATGGCACGATAGATCTTGAGGTTACACCTCCAACCTCATGCGCATCTAGTGAGATCAGCACATGTCAGCACACTATCGGGGACAAGTTGACCAGAATGTTGCAAAAGCTAGGTCGTCCTTGTCTAGGAATATCTGAGCGTGACAAGAGACGACCCTCCGCCATGGACAGATCCAGTGATGAGGGTACGATTCCACATAAAATTGAAACCAACACTTGCTGGAAAGCATCATACAAAGGCGTTCCTTGTACAGTATTCAGCAGCCCAGACATCCGCGCGTGCTCAAGCCCAACAACTGTGGAATATGTCAACTCTGTATGGCAATCTACACTCGAAGAATGTACTGACCCATACATTTTCTGTGACTGTACTTGGATTAGTTTATCATTCCACCAGTGGTTTGATGTCTCTTTAAAGTACTATGAACCGGTTTCGATATCTATGCGACAGCATGCCCGCATACCTGAGTACCTAAACGTACCGTACTCCTTTTTCATTGGGAGCGAGAGACTTCCAATTGATAGCAGTCTCCGCCCTCTCGCTAACTTCAACATATATCTTACGTTTGATGACATTGAGAATGTGGATTTACTAAGTCTGGGCCTCCCTGATGAGACCGTTAACGCAGCGCGAGACTACGAACGTGCAGTCAGATACACGAATGTGCGTCTATTCTCGGAGGGTATTGCTCGATACTTCACCGTATTGGTTGGTCAAACTTTTGTTTTCATCTTGAGCGAGTATCACACATGTGACGTGTTTTCGCTGGATCAATTGAAGTTCATGAATGGGTCTACTTATTTTAGAAATATCCGGGGCACTTTCAACATGAAGTTCAAGCTAGCGATGGATGATAATAAGGATTTGCAAGTGAAACTTTGGGAAGTCGTGACAGTCTCAAGATTCAATTCTTCAGCTCGTCCTTACAAACCACTGCTTGAGCTCAGCATGACGAAAACTTCGTCTTATTTGTTGATCATGTCATTAGTCGATCTATGCTCGGAGTGCGGAATAATGCGTACGAGTGCACATAAGCTCCTCATGTCTTTGATAAGATACTTTGATCTAGACAGTGCTGACTTGGACTGCTCTTTGCAGCTCTCTGAGTTACAAGTGGATAAGGTTATTGCAATCTCTCGCACGTTAGCACGCGAGCACCCAGAGCGCGCGGGGAATGTCTTCTCAAGCTACATATCCATTCTCAGCCGGAAAAATACTGGGTTTGACCATATCACCGAGTTGGTGGTTCCATGGATTCCCCATATTCTAGAGAGTAATGAAATGGATTTCGAAGTCCACGTCAGGTCATTGCTTGGCCTGATAGAATCTTTTGAGGAAAGAAATGAACATACGGCAGTTCGCTCCATCAAGACATTGCTTTGGCCGAGCTTTATCCACAAAGATAGATATGCGAAGACAGTTGTGGATGCGTGGGTCTCGTTTGCATTATTCGGATGTGAAAATGAAGCCGCGAAAGTCATTTTCCCGGTAGCACTTGGTACCCCCATGATCAATCATTTATTCGCACAACTGGCTGAAATATGGTCATATGAACTACAGGAAAGAGGGCTTCATTGGTACGATCATCCAGGTTGGAAAAATACCAACATCATCCTTCATCTTATCTCCCAAAATATATGGGAGAGCTCCAGCCAAGTAATTGAAGTTCTACCGACTCTCTGCATTATATGGGTTACGTTCGCTGGCATAGGAGATATGAAACTTCGCGTTGCAATGCATAGCCTAGTCAATAAGGTTGCGGCTATACTACTGACCACAAAACATCTTTCATCTGAGGCTATTTCCCAGCTGCGCGCTGCACAAGAAAAAATCAACAGTGACCGTGGCCTTCTCATCTTTGGAGTTTCTAGTAGTTTGGAAGAACTGACTTTCAAAGACAATACCTACTACAACAATGTTGTTGAAATATGCGAGCTTGTTATCGAAATAACTAGCTCGGTACTCAGCAACTCGAAGATGAATGAGCTTTGTGCGCACGTGTTCAAGCACTGCTTGAGGTGCTTGAGCACATTCAACATGCAGTTTCAGCGTCGGTGCTTGCTAGGTACTGTACTGTTCCGCAATAGTGTTATTCCTGACAAGCTTATTGCTCACTTGGCAGAAATTCAAAGAGTCAATGCTGGGTTCTGCGTTGATGCTTCCGTATTTTGTGTCCAGATCTCATCGTTTGGTCTTATCGCGGATAAATTAATGATATGGATGGAAGAAGAGAGCATATATCCCTACAGGATGCTATGGTTCGCCTTTGCCTTGTGCTCGTTGCGTTTTGGCCCTGCGCGTGAATCCTCTATACAGGTTCTCTACTACTGCTTGAGGAATATCCAGGTACGTGGTAAACACGACCCTGCTCGCATCATTGAAACGTTATTTCACACTCTAAGGCCCGAGACTCGCGACTGGTGGGAGAGCAATCAAGCACAGCTTACGGCGTTTCCTTCCAATGATAAGTACTTCTTGTCACGGATCTCTGAGTTACTAATTCCTGCGTTGTGTAGCTCTTCCACTCGAACCCTTGCTATACGTGCATGTGAGGAGTTCATCAAGCTCCTACATGAAGATGTCGTATTGGACGGAGTGCTGATTGAGCTCACTTTTATGTTTTACGTGTTTGAAGATTCTTCGGCAAGCTCCACGTATTATTCGCTCTTCAGCAACGTTGATATTATGAATGAGGATGACTGCGGCGCCGTAATCGAAGCCAAATTAGCACAGGATCTATGCATAGATCATGAATCAGGGTTACTGGCAGTAGTAAATGTTTGTCAGGTGCTGGCTTCAAGCTTTTCAACTATTGCAGCAGCGAGGTTTATGCGGACTGCAACATCGATCATTGATTTTCGGTTATGGAGGAATATTCGCCCTTTGCTTTATCCCGTATTGAATCAGTACATCGCCTTGTCCGAAGGAGATGCACTTCAAGAATCTATAACGTGGGCAAGCACTCTTGGGCGCTCGCAGGACTGTGGAGATCAACTCGGAAGTGCGTTGCAGGACGTGGAGAATACACTTACAAAAGCTGGTCGTCACGAAGTTATAGACTCCAAATTCCATGTTCGCCCTCCCAAACTCGTTGAAGATTGGTCTGACGAGTTCAAGGAGTTGGCCAAAGGACTATGTGGGGCAATGGCCCCGTAGAAACACTGTGAACCACCACGTGATTAATTTAATTTATGTACATGCATTTAAGACTCAATTCATTTCTTAATATTATTCTCGCGCAAGTATTCAGTCTTGAATGTCCTCAAAAGTAGCATACAAGATCTCGCATCCTCAACCGAATCGTGAGGACCATCCTGTATGCTGATATTAAGATAGGACTTTAACAATTTCTTGAGACCAGGACGGCCCTTGATGAATGGGCTATCTCTGTAACGCTTCAAAATTTGAGTGTCAATGGTTGACGACGATGGATGGCTAAGGAGAAGGACTCGCATGTCATTTTTCAGTCCGTGACCAACGAGAACGCGATTATGTAGCAAGTCTGACACTTTTGTTTGGGCTTCCTTGAAAGGAACAGCGTCTTTCAGATGTTTTGGAGTGATACCACTATATCTTGTGCGAAAGTCAGTTACTCGAGACTGAGGCTTCACGTATATGTCCAGGAGAGGGAATCCAAAATAATTCACTATTGACACTCGGGCAAGCTCACTGGTGGAGCCGTTGGCACCTGTACCTACGAACTCGCAGTCGAGTGCAATAAATGTTCCTGGCTTCTTGTGTTTCGACGTCACCTCACTTTTCTGCGACTGCGTGCTGAATAAATTCGTATCATCTCTCGTAAGGATTTCTTCAATACTAGCGCTATTTTTTACTCTAAAACGGTCGATCTCAGGCAGTTCAATTGGTAAAAGATCACCCGTTTTACTTGAGACCGGTAATCTCGGGGTTTTGTGCAGGTTCCTTTGTATCGACTTTTTTGTTGCACTTATCGAGGTGGGCTTTGGCCCCAGCTCGAGTTTCCGTTGCTGAAGTTTTCTCCAGTTTGACATTTTATCAGCTAGGTCTCTGGGATACAAAAAGGTTACAAAATCATTAATGCGAGCCTTCGAGCACCCTACCGAACTGTAAGTTCAAGGCATGAAAAGAGGTTTCAGCAGGAACAAAGACGGGGGTAAGCACGAATCAGGTGTGAATGCATCACGAAATCGCTTGAAGAGTTCTGAGAGGCCTCTGTCTCCATCAAAAGAATCCGATTTCTTAGCAGCAGCTAGAAAGCGCAAATTGCAATCAAAGGGCAATGAAAAGGAAATCAACACCCCTCTTCTTGTAGACCAGCCGGATGAGAAGAACCCGTATTTAGTGTCTACACGATCATCCAGAAAACGCCGTGATCTGAGCTTCAATGAACCGGGAACGTACATCAAATCGGCAGAGTTTACTCGCTCGATAGAAAAGATGAGTCCAATTCGGCGTACGTTTGTTGTTGATCACCGTCCACCTAGTGCTGAATGGTGGGATGAGCAGGTTGAAGCGAGCCCAGATGTCGCTTCTATAGAGAAGAGATTACCTGTATGGCAGCAATTCATGCCTGAGAGCGATAAAGTCTATCTCACGCCTCTCGAGCAACGAAAAAAACGACGAAACGAACGAGTGGCTAGGACCATGGAAGCCCGCGAGAGAGAAAAGCTCGGAGGGCCCACAGACTCGGGCAGGAAAAGCGCAAGCTTTACAGCTGGAGAATACCTCAGGGATCCCACTAAATATGACCAGATCTCTCGTGAGGCGCGGGATGAGCGAAAGCGACTACATGAGGAAGCCAATGAAGCTCGCAAAGTGTCAGCCGATGAAAGATGGGAAATCCAGATGGACAAACTCAAAGCAAGACGCGAAGAATTGGGGGTGCATCGCAGCGTATACCAGATCGATTCAGTCGACCCCAAGAACCGAGCAGTCATAGATCAGGCTGCAAACCGCTTTCTTGCAACCGGCTGCCTAATGATAACAGAAAATATCACGATATTGATCTGGGAATCTAGTGAAAAGGAGATGCGCAAATTGGCAAAGCTCATGGGACGCTTGGACTGGAACCACCAGCTTGTATGGGAGGGGCCTGCGACCCCTGCATTTTCACGATGGAGTATATTAGAGAAAAACAAGCAGGGCGCCTATGAGTTTCTGATGCAGCACAACAGCTGGGCTTACTATAAGCTAGCACAACAGCTACAATGACAGTGCAACACATCCTTGTTGTCATGCTAGTCTCTATGTGGTCCGGGCACGGCACTCCATTTGTGGCCAGTTGGTGCGAACAGAATATGGCCGATCTCTACCTTCAAATATTTCGAGCCATCTTGAATCCAGCCGATGCTATGGTCCACTCCTTCAGACGCGGGAACGAGATTCTGGATATGCTGAATTTCGAGTCTGGCGCGACGGGAATCATGATCCATTGCTGCAGTAAACTAGTCACGATTGGAAATATTGGAACAGTTCGTGCTTATTTATTTCGCGATAGCGGCGTGTACGAACTCACAACCCCGCATAACGCCAGTGATCCTGAAGAGAACTGGCGAGTGGTAGCAATGGGCACTGAGGTGTACAATGGGCTCGTTGCCGGGTGTGCGAACTTCACAAGGTCGATGGGGGACTCGCATCTGCGAGAGATGGGAGTGGCGTCAGTCCCGAGCATCTCCCAAGTTCTGGCTCAGGACGACATGATAATAATCGCCGACTATGTCACATGGATGAACCAGCCTCCATGTACCATCAGTGGAGTGCTAGACGCAAAGTCGGCCAAGGAGACTGCGGAGCTCTTTCTCGAGAGAGTGGCTGTTCTCAAGTTTCAAGAGGGCCGTCTCGTCGAGTTCGTGGTAACTTAGGGGTCCAACCCAGCACGGGGTCCAATCCAGCACGAGGATCTCAATTACTTCCGAGGGGTTATACGGTTGTAGCTACCTTATATAGATTTTAAATTACCTGCCGACCAGTTCCAAGACACGCTAAACTTCAGCATGCTTCTTAACGTACTCCCACAAGCTCTTGAGCAGAGGGTCTGGAAGAGTGCATAGGTCCATTCTGAACTCGCCTGCCTCAGGGTCGTTCTCGACAAACATGTCGGGAGTCTTGTTGTCTGTCACCATCTGCACCACATTTAGGAGGTGGTCCTCGCTGATTTTTTCGAGACCACGTGCGAGCTTCTCGAGATTTACGTTGCCCTTCTCGGCGATGCGGGGCTTCTTGACCTTGCTCTTGTCCTCCAAGTCTGAGCCGCTCCGCTTAGTGCTGGTTTGAGTAGTGACGGGGCCCGAACGCTGCAGCAGAGCAATCAGTCCTGGGCTGGGGTTGTTGAAGGAAACTGTGTGGTCAATACTGTACTCGGTCTGCGCGAAGTTGAGGTCGTGTGAAATCTGCTTATCGGCAGATCGATCACTGCCTGTTTCGGCGGCGTGCATGGTGATACCCACGTCGAACTCACCCCAGCCGCGCTCTTCGATCAGGAACGGAGGGGTTTTGACAGTGCGAATGGGCTGAGCAAACGTTGGGTGGAGCTTGTAGGTGACGCGATCGAAAAAGTCAGCTGGGACCACCTCGCCGTCCTGGTTGAGGGCATGGATTTCGATACTCCACTGCCTGACCGGGAAGCCCTCCTGCACCGGCTTTTCCTCAGCTAAAACATGCTGCTTCGTTGTGACCCTGATGGTACGCTTTACCGTGTCGGGCATTTTCAGCTTACTAAGATTACGGACCCAGGTTTTCAGGCGGATACCGGCAACCGCGAACGGGCCTAAACGGCTCGAAAACTGCAGTTTTTCCTAATTTATTTGCGCGGATCGCTGTTTCCCGGGCGGCGGTGGGCCGCGAGCTATCTGGATGCCATCTTGCTCGACGGTCGCGAATGCTGCGGTTAGCGAGTCAAAAAGATAATACTACGGGCCGAAAAGCCACTTTTAGGGACTGGGGCGTCACCTGACGGCGAATGGCGTCAGACTGAGAATGGGCCCCTACAACAAGCGATTCAAATCTAATACAACACTGATACTCTGCCTATATATTAGGGGCACTTTTCCCACCCTGCTAGTTTCATGCTTTTGCGTCTCTATACGCACAACATTAGATACGCCGCCTCACGCCGATATGCCAACGAGCTGGCGTGGGAGGCCCGGCGTGACAATGTCATCAAAAGCATCATGATACACGCGGGAATTACCCCGAATTGCGTCGTTGCCCTACAGGAGGTACTTGCTGGTCAACTCAGAGATATCATGCAGGGGTTAGGGCCCCACTGGGGATATGTGGCTGCGTCCCGCGACGATGGCGAGCAGAAGGGCGAGCAGATGGTCCTGATATACCAAAAGTCGCACTGGATCGTTCGAAAACATGTATTCTGGCTAAGTAATACCCCAAGAAAGCCGTCCAAGGGCTGGGACGCCGCTTATCCGCGAGTCCTCCTGCAGGGTCACTTCGCTAGTGTGGCGGATGCATCTAAACAGTTCACAGTGTACTGCACCCATTTTGACCACAAAGGGTCGGTAGCACGAGAGGAATCCGCCAGACAAGCTCTACGACTCATGAATGACTGCGAGGGCCTGCAATTCCTTGTGGGCGACCTGAACTGCGAACCCGATTCCGTCCCTTACAAGATCCTCACTTCAAGCTTGATTGACGCACACACTCACAGTCCCTGCCATTTTGGTTACGAGTGCACCTTTACGGGGTTTGACGATAGCGATGAGATGAGGATCGACTACATTCTCTCTAATAGGCTGAACCCAGTTCACTACTCGATTTTACATGCCAACTATGGCTACATGTGTAGTGACCACCGTCCAGTGCTCGCAGATTATCAGATCTAGAGGTGCTAGGTGACAGTTCGCTATTTGGCAATTATGCATATGTTTGTGGGAGCAACGAACTGCACTACGACTTGCTCATGCCGATGATCTTGGCCGCAAAATCCATGTAGATTTTGGAGCAAGGGTTGCTGGCGTCTAGCACTACCGGCTTACCCGCATCGGCTGCCTGCGAGATTACTGCATTCAGAGGAATGTTTGCAAGTATCTCAATCCCACGGTTCTCCGCCTCCTTTAAAGCGCCGTCGTTTCCAAACACGCTCGTAGAATGATGGCAATGCGGGCACACGAATACTGACATGTTTTGCACTAGCCCATAAATAGGTGTTCCGACTTTTTTCAGCATGTCGATACCTCTCACAGCATCAATTAAAGCAATGTCCTGGGGAGTGGACACAACAATAGCCCCCTGAACCTGAAGCTGTTGTGCAATCGTAAGCTGCACGTCTCCAGTTCCAGGAGGCATGTCCACGATGAGGTAGTCGAGCGTGCCCCAGTCGACCTCGAATAGTAGTTGCTGCAGAGCTTTTTGAACAAGCAGACCTCTCCAGGCAACAGCCTTGCCCTCCGGTATTAGGAATCCCATTGACATTGCCTTCAACCCGTAATTCATGAGAGGTAGCAGCATGCCATTCTTCATCTTGGGCTCACTGTTGAGATTGAGCATCGTGGGGATTGATGGCCCAAATATATCTGCATCTAGGATGCCAGTAGCATGTCCATGTTCAAAGAGTGCCTGTGCCAAGTTGATGGACACAGTGGACTTTCCCACGCCACCCTTGCCAGAAGAAACTAATATGACATTCTTGACCCCTTTTACACTGCGTTTCCCCACTTGGGGTTTGCTACTTCGACGTGGAAGCCCCTATATTAGTAACTTATCAGACTTGTTCTTTTAGATACGTACCAATGGATTCTCATGGCTCATAGTGCTGTATTTGCGGATACCCAACTTCTTCTGGACAATAGAAGCAACTGCCCGTTGAGAGGTGTTCCACACAGACTCCAAATCCATCTTCTTGAGCTCCGACATCACGGTGCCCATGCGAGATTTCTCAGGTAGCGAGTCTATCTTGAGGCTACTCATGAGATCAGTTAGTTTTTTCTCAATGTCCTCTGGAGTAGCTACTTTAATACGATTGAGCAATGTGTCGAGGACCTTGATCTCTGCTTGCTCTTTATCGGCCAGCTCCTTGCGCTGACCAGCCAAGTACTCCTCGGCAGACTTTGCTCTGGTCGAAACGAGTTTCTGTAGGAGCTCATGCAATTTAATGTCCGACGTCAAGCTCTCTGGCTTTTCGATATTAGCGTTCTTGACCGCTGAAATAACATCGCGAAGGGTATTCTTGGTGGTTGAATCGCCAGACTTCATTGCTTCTTTGAGCAATTTACGGACAATGGTCATCATTGGGGGCTCGGTGGCATATGTACGGATTCTGCTCGCAAACATGGGAATTACAAAGCTTAGGTCAATGGTCAATGCCTCGAGGCTTCATATAGTGGAAAATTGAATGACTAATCTAATTGTTAGTATTCCTCAGTATGTGGACCAAGACTGAGGATGAACTCCTCAAAATAGGAATACAGCGTGCGGGGACAAAGAACTGGGCGGCTGTGGCCTCATTCGTAAAGTCGAAATCCTCTAAGCAGTGCCACGAGCGATTCTTACTCACTTTTCTCCAGAAGGAGGACTGGACTGACGAGCAAGATGAATGGCTCAAGAAGAATGCTCCTATTTTCAATTTCATGTGGTCAATGATAGGGTCTGCTCTGAAGAAATCAGCTTTGTTGTGTGAGCAAAGGTACAATCAACTAATGAGCTCTAATTTGCCTACGCATGTTCCCGAAGAGGGCCAGCTCGCGGTGGACGCTCCAGCGGAAGTAGCAGAAGAACAGAATGAGCTTCTCATTGAGGCTCGTGAACGTGCGGTTAAACCCAGACTTTCTAGAAAGCAGGTACGCAAAGAGTTGTTGAGGAGCCGCACATCTGGCTCAAAGTCAGGACCCACCGAGGTGGTATTTCAAAGCGAGAAAAAAGATATCCAGTCTGATTCTGAGGTTAAAGTAGAAGTGAAGTCAGACATGCCCGAAGACAGCGTAAGTCATGAGTCCAAGCAATTAGCTGACGATTCCGAAGTTGCGACAGAAGTATCCGAAGAACCCCGTGAACCATCTCTCAAGTCTTCTGTCGAAGTATTCGGAAAATTCCCACAAAACCCAGACCTTTCTCAGTCTCGGTTCAAAATCCAGTTTCAAGCTAGCGAGCCCGAAAAGTCTGCCTTCGGTGAGCGACTAAACCAAGGGAAACTGAATGAAAATGAGGTCGATAGTTTGATGGATATGAACCAGAAACACAAAGCTTTATTCGATCCTGCAATTGACGCCCTGCACGACGATTCAGGGTACGAGTCTGCAGCTGCTCAGCTTGCCGAAAATGAGGAAAAGCTCGACGAGAGGCAGCACGAAAATCGGGACAAAAAGAGCCTCGCTAACCAGGTACCTGATTCTACTCGCACACCTATGAAGGAGGTGGAGTCCAATTCTATGGAGATAAGCCAATCGTTGGAACGAGCAAAGAGCACGCACACAGGCGATGCTCCTGCTGTGAGTGTTCCCCAAGAGCCGCAGGTTTCTGCGACACCAGTGAACGGTGCCCATGCTGCCATGCTGAATGACCTGCAGTTAGCATTCGAGCAACTCCAAGGGTGTAAATCGTTGCTTCAGGAGCTGCAGCAGAAGCAGAGCCGCCGCCCCCTTCACAGGCCAGGTCCAGGCATCAAGAGATCGCGAGTCGAGTACTCAATTGCCGAGTGCCCGATGGTTTCGGAGTCGCGAGCTCAGCAGCAGAAGATTCAAAGACTGGAAAACGAGCTGAAGAATCTGACCCAATCTGATGCCTAGTATTTATTGTATTTATAAACCAGTAATGTCTAGTATTTATTTATTAACAAGTTATAAAATGCCTAGATTCATTCAAAACACTGAGTATTACTAAATTTTCACCATGGTCATTGAAGTTCCTCGACACCTTAGTAATCTCCATAATGGATAACCTAGTTCAGCAAGTGTCAAACCAGGTAAAGGTTCCCGAGGAAATTGCCAAGAGACTTTTGGAGCAAAACAACTGGGATGTCTCCCAGGCGGTGCAAGCGTATCGCTCTCGGCATTCACATTCGTCCCGCGGCCGCCCAGCCGTAACAACTTTAGGGGATCTCCAGCGTCGAGATGACCCCTCAAAAGGCCCAGAGAAGTTATTTACAGGTGGCGAGAAAAGCGGTCTTGCGGTCCAGAACCCGGGCAAGGGCCGCGGCATCATTGGCGACATAATTGACAAGGCTATGGGCAATCCAGTCGAGGAACGAGTCCCCGAGCACGACCCGTATCGGTCGAGCGGATTCAGACTGGGCACCAGCAGCGAGGCTAGCGAGAAAATTGGCACTACTGAGCAGACACCCGAGCATGTGACCCGAACGCTGACATTCTGGCGTAACGGGTTCTCGATCGACGACGGTCCTCTATATCGCAACGACGATCCCCGTAACGAGCAGTATCTGCGGGAGATCAATTCAGGGCGGGCTCCCATCGATCTACTGGGCGTGTCGCCCGACCAATTAGTCGATCTGCGGCTGGTGCAGAAGCTCGACGAGGACTACGTCGCCCCCAAAGCGCAGCCGGGCTTCCACGGGGAGGGCCAGCGACTGGGCGGCTACGTGCCTGGCGAGCCGCTGCGCAGCCCCAGTGTGGCCTCCACCCCTGAGCCCGAGCAAGCCACCCAGAAAAGCGCCCCTGAGAACTCGGGGTCCGGCGACACTCTGGTGCAGCTAAGACTCGCAAACGGGTCGTCTCGCCGCGTCAGGGTAGAGGCTGACGGGCCAGTGCAGCAGCTCTATGATCTAGTGGGCGAGTCAGAGCGGGAGTACTACCTTCAGACCCCGTTCCCGCCGAAAAAACTAGATCCGTCTCAGACTGTTCGGGATGCAGGCATCGCCAACGCAGTTGTGGTTCAAAGATGGGCTAGCTAGTTATGCTATATTAATGAAAATAAATAATTAATACCACTTTCCTGTTTTGAGCGAGTTGAGGAAGCCGCTGGTTGCAATGTTCGGCGTCGCACTAGGGGCCTTTGGTATCTTGGACTGCAGCGGGCGCGGAGCGACCTTGATGGTGTTTGCTCTGTCAAGCCACTGCTGCATGTCGACGTAGTGTCCCTCTTGAAGCACCTGCATCCGACCGTCGACCATGTGGACTTGGACGGTGTCACTGCCGGGGGTGGCTCGCATAGGGCGGGTATTATTATTAGGTGGCCGGTGCTGCGACTTCATCAGCCTTGATACTTGCTGCTCAGCTCTGGCACTCTCGAACGCGCCCATAACGCTGCTAGAGAGAATCGACCGCCCAGACACTGCACTGACCTCCATCGGCCGAGGGGCCGCACTGACGTCTGTCCCGCTAGAGTGCCGGCTGTTTTCCCTCTCACTTGAGTTCAATTCCCCTTTCTGTTTGTGGCCTGCTTTATATGATCTAAACATGAACTTCAATTCGGCCACCGTTTTGAAAATCTTCTCGCTCTCCACGAGGCTCTGCGTGCTCTCGAGCTCTTGGAGCAGCTCCTTGACGAACGAGCGGTACTTGTGCACTAACGGCGACGAGTCATCGAGGTCTGTGAATTCTAGGCTTAGCTCGCAGTGTATTCTGACCAGCGTCGCTCTTGAGAGTGCCAGTCGTAGGTTGAACTCGACTCGCTGCACTACATTATTGATTCTGAGCACGAGGCTCGTGAGCACCATCGCCCAGTCCGAGTATCTCGGCAGTCGCTGGACCTTGCGCTTCAGGGCTGCTAAATCCCAGTGACGAATATGGTTCAGGAGCATCTGGGCACGATCACCGACCATGTTCGCTAAATTAAGCTCGAATTTGTTGCCCTCACCCTCGAAATCGTGGGTCGCTAGGAGCGTGAACGACCAGCTTTGGGTCTCTCCAAGGTACTTTTGGAGTTTGCAGAGGATCTCGAACGCAGCGTACACATCTTTGGCTTCTACTTCGTCCAGCAATGCGCAGACATCGTCAATTTGGGACCGCCGCAGTGCCTTCTCGCCCAGCACAGTCAACACTGGATCCATCACGTGAGGAAGCAAAACGGGCGACTCTCCTTTTGAAAACAATCGCCGCCACGCCGCCACGCCGCCACATCGCCACAAAACAAACTAGGACAGCGGCTTACCAAATAATCCGGCACTGCTCCGATTTGTTTACAGCCTACATGACGCTCGGGCGATTCACGACTTGAGCCGGGTCGAGAAATGCGCTAGTCTCAATTTCTACTACTGATTACCTACGTCGGCAAAATGCCCGAGAAAAACGCCGCGATCAGTCAGGGCCGGCTATAATGGTAATTTTCGATTAGTAATCCAGTCAGATCCATGAACTACTATAGTCCGGAGGTCATTAAAGGGTCTATGTACGGCTATATGCCGCTGATGGCGCCTAATGCCGTCGGATTGGCGTTGACTGGGATACTTTTTCTTTTTCAGACCATCCTGGGTCTCTACTACCGGCAGTGGTGGTTCTTCGTTACCTGGGAGATCGGAGTTGGGTTCTTGGTAGCTGGCTACGCACTGAGAATTCGGGCACACTTTGATCTGCTGTGCGACGAGTGCTACAAGGCGCAGTTTTGTTTCTTTATTTTGGCTCCTGCATTCATCATGGCCGGCGTATACTACCAAATGTCGAAGCTGGCGACGATCTATGGCCTGAAATTCATCAAGCTCAAGCCAATGGCGTACACGGGCCTGTTCATTGCGTGCGACGTCATTTCCATCATCATCCAGGCCGTTGGCGGTGGCATGAGCGCCGGCACGAACGACGACGACACCAGCGAGGCCGGCCGGTGGATCGTAGTTGCTGGTATTGCATTCCAGTGCTTCAGCATGGGCCTGTTCATTGTGCTGTTCACTTGGTTCCTGTATGACGTATACAGGGCCCCTGCATCTGAGTACGAGCCAACGCATCAAAAGGTCAGAGACCGGCCGTTGTTCAAGTTTTTGGTTCCCGCGGTGTACATCTGCATGGCGTTTGTCTACACACGAAGCATCTATCGTCTGATCGAGCTGGCCCAGGGGTGGCACGGCCGCCTGTACTTGCAAGAAGGGTACTTTTTGGTCCTGGAGGGGCTGATGATGATCTTGGCTATCGCCACTATGACCATTGTTTACCCCGGGGTGGTGTACGGTAGAGAGAGTCTGCCCATTGTGGGTCTGCACTCCAAGAAGCACTTCCAAGACACAGAGGATCAGGAGTCTAGCCTGGCCAAGGCTGAGCTCCACCAGGATTTCTGAGGGCACGTTAGGGAGTGGTCAGGAAGATAGGTGAAGCAGCATGAATAATGTAAGCTCTCCCATTAATGTAAGCTTTCCCAATGCAAGCTCCCACTTTACCCCGCCTGCAACGCACACTTTGTGGGCCGTTACGTTCCTTTATATGTTATCATGCAGGTCTTGGTTAGTGATAGCCAGGGCAATTAATTATTTAGCTCAAGCACGAATTAATCTTATCCAGGTGCAGATCGGCGATTGTCGACCTGGCTGCTGGAGCGCAGAGTCACGCAACAGCCTGCTTAGGCCTTTTCACCACCGTTAATCTAGCTGTGGGGCCCTGGCAATAGTGCGTCTACGACAAAGGGGGGCAAGCAGCACCTGTGCGTCATGCTGCTGAGCTGTGCATATTGCCTAGCCGACGCATTGCCCAGATAGCACAACCAGTGGCGGTGCACACCCCCAAGTCACACATCGAGTCAGGTTTGCGAAGCTGGGCAGTATGCACCGCTCAGGTGTACACATCGTCGCCGAGAACCCACGCTCGCGGCAGCGGCCGGGCGTTGGGGAACCAGGATTTAGAGCAAACCTAATTAAAAAAAGGTCTCAAACATCGCTAAATTGCGCTATCGTCGACTTTTGAAACGCAGAGTGGCGGGGCCGCAGCATGCCACCTGGAGGCCAGAACCCACGCCAACCGGCAGGCTACGGCCCGGAAACAAATTGGCCACTGGCTGCGCACAACAGCAACCAAATTTTCGTGCCGGCCCCAGGACCCAGTGCCGCGGGCGCGGGCGCCAGCGTGGCCAGAACCCCGCCGCTAAACTCTGTCTAACTATGTATTTATCTCAATTCTCTAATCGCCGCAGTTGGGACCGACCCACAACTCCTTAATGTATATTAGGTGCAGCGTCTGACTAACTCTCCATGGGCCAAATTCTGTCGCAGCCGGTCACTGAAAAGTTCGGCGAAAACGGCGAAAATAAGCACTATGTATTTGGCATCAGTAGTATGCAAGGGTGGCGTCTGACTATGGAGGACGCCCACACCGCTCAGCTCGACATGGGCCCCGAAGGGGTGGCCTATTTTGGCGTCTATGACGGCCACGGGGGCGACAAAACCGCGCTGTTTGCGGGCGAGAACACGTGGCAACTGGTGAAGGAGGCGCCGTCGTTCGGCAAGGACTACTCCCAGGCCCTCAGAGACGGGTTCCTGGGCACAGATCAGGCCGTGCTGGACGCCAGCGGCGGGGCGGTCGACGCGAGCGGGTGTGCGGCCACGGGCGTCATCGTGACGAACGAGTATATCATATGTGCCAACACGGGCGACTCACGCACGGTGCTGGGGTCGCTAGGGCAGGCCAAGGCGTTATCGTACGATCACAAGCCCGATAACGAGGGAGAGAAGTCGAGAATCATTAATGCCGGCGGGTACGTTGACATGGGACGCGTCAACGGCAACCTGGCCCTCAGCAGGGCGTTTGGCGACTTTACGTTCAAGCGCAGCCCGCAGCTCCCGCCCGAGCAGCAGGTCGTGACAGCGTGCCCCGACATTATTGAGCACAAGCTGGGTCCCAATGACGAGTTTTTGGTGTTGGCGTGCGACGGCATCTGGGACTGCATGAACTCGCAAGAGGTGGTCGAGTTTATCCGCCGCGGCATCTCCGAGAAGCTCGACCTCACCGAGATCTGCGAGCTGCTCATGGACGAGTGCCTCGCCCCCGAGTCCGACACCAGCGGCATTGGCTGCGACAACATGACCGTGTGTATCGTCGCCCTCCTCCAAGGCCGGACTAAGGAGGAGTGGTACGCCGAGGTCGGTCGCCGCGTCGAAGCGGGGGAAGGCCCCGTCATGGCCCGTTCTACCGCGGCAGTACGGGCCGCAATCGAGTCGCGCGCCGCCGCGCAGCCCGCGCAGCCCGTCGCCGGCGAGCCCGCGCAGAACCCACACGCTATGCTCCAACAGCTGTTCTCAGGCGCCCCCAACGGCGGTCAGCTCAATCCAGAGGCGACCAATCTACTGAGCAGGCTGGGAATAAGGTTTCTAAGCGCCGATGGCGAAGACGAGGATGACCACGATTTCCACGAGGACGCCCCCGAGGACGTCTCGAGCGAGATCAGCGAGCCTGAACATGAGAGCGACACAGAACGGGACTGAGCCCATAGTAATGTTAATATTATGAACTGTATCATGTTTATTCTAGTTAAAGCCGTGGTAGACCCGGCATGCGTGTAATTGAGTAGCTTCAATATTAGCTCGTAACTGCTCTGCTGTCAGAGCCAAACACTCGCACAGTGTTGTCGTACGCAATCTCCGCGACCTTGTCGACGGGGAGCTCGTGGAGGCCCGCGAGCACCTGAGCGACGTTCGAGATCTGGCACGGCTCGCAGCGACTGCGAACCATCGCCCCGGGCTTGAACTTCTCGGGCTTAACAAAGTCGTACGGCAGCTTCTCAATGTACTTGTGCGACGCATGCGAGGGGCGGATCTCGCACCACGGGCCGTCGGTCTCGAGCATCAGCCTGTCCAGGGGAATGGCTTTGGCGACCTCGAGGTTCTCGGCAGTTTTCAGAGAGCACCCATTGACACCAATGTAGAGGCCCAAATCGAGCAGCTCTTTCAGCTCGTCGAGATGGCCCGTGAACGAGTGCACCACACCGCCCTTCCAGGCCTTGTTTTGCCGGATCCAGCCTCCAAGTATGTGATTAAAGTCCTCTGAGCACGCACGGGAATGCAAAAACAACGGTAGCCCGACCCGTGAGGCAATATCCAGCTGTCTTTTGAACACCCTGATCTGATCGTCCTTACCAGCGTAGTGAAACCGGTCGTAGTCGAGACCAAACTCGCCGTACGCTCTCACCAGGCCCTCTTTGGCACCTTTCACGGCTAATTCCTCGACAGCCTGCCAGTACTCCTCCTCCTTGTCGCCGCGAGGAACGTCTGCCGCATGACATGGATGCACCCCCACAGTCGACCACAGCATCGGGGCATATCGCTTGGCCATTTCTAGAGCTCTTCGACTCTCCTCCAGATTCGAGCCTGTGACCATCATTTCGACTACCCCGTTTTCCTTGGCTCGATCGATCATCGCCTGAAAGTCGTTCTCATGCTTGGTCTTGCCCCGATACACCCCAGTGAACATGGGATCAGTTAAATTTGCGCCAATGTCAATGTACTTGGGCATTGTACGTTGACTCAAGAACCTTGCAATCCTAATTGTTAGCTGACGAATATGGGGTATCTGAGGGTCCGTTAAACTCATTAGTGGTTAGGCAAACAGCGCTAGGCTCTGTGAATTACTTAGCTGTAACTAGCTAATGACTATGCAAATATAAATAGCGAATAAATATCAACGATCTTCACGTTGGTAAGGATGTTGACGAGGAAGACTGTGACGGTCTGGGCCCCGGCGTCTAGGCTCCTGGTTAGCCTGTTGCTGCTGCTCCATCTGGTGCTGCCGCATTCTTCGGAGGATCCGTTCTGCGGCCTCTTGCTGGAGGTTCGCCGGGCGCTGTGTTGCTGTGCCGTCATGATGGATGAAAAGCATTAGACGGTTCGACTCCGACTCGGGAGAGCGCGATGCTGATGGTTCGTTGGTACGCCCAGGCTCTGGGGCACTCTGAGGGTCCGCATGGGTATTGAGGTCCGGGGCACTGGTATTATGGTTGGTCTGTGCCTCCTCTGGAGCGCTTTCGGTTGTGCTACGCTCGGTTGTGCTGCGCTCGGTGGTACGCTCGGGGCTGCCCTGGCCTTCTCGTCCCCTCCGCAGTTCAGCTAGCCGCTCGTGCGGCAAAATGACGTGGGCCAGACTGCCGAAAAGCTGCCTCCAGGGGTCCTCGTTGCGCTCGCGGGCGTCCCGCATCTCTGCCCGGGCCTCTGCTCGAGCATTGCGTGCGTCGGCCTGGCTGGTATGGCGTCTATCCTCCGGCATCAGGAAATCGAGGTTGACATTAAATACCTGGAAACCCGACCGCACGTCTTCACTGTCCTCGTCCTGCTGCGAGTCAACTTGCTGCCTACAGAGGGGGCACGACGCCGCCTTCTCGAGCCATGAGCGCAGACAAATCATGCCAAAATGATGGCCGCACGGCATGCCCGCACAAGAGTGGTCATCTGGATTTATTCTGAGCCCGTCGCCGCACTCACCCGTAAAGTCCTCCATTGGCTCGTAGCAGATCGTGCAATTCTTCTCCTCCGAGGCGAGCTCAGCGACGGGAATGCGTTTAAGGTCCTTGATTGCTTGTGCCGACGCTTTATACCGCACCGGCGCAAACCGAGTAGTGAATTGGAACAAGAAATGTGCAAACGTCGGTCTACCCCTCATAAATCGATCTTGTTCCGTGCGAGTAGACGACGTTTCCGGCTCACCCCCAGCGTCTACGCCACGGGCATCCGACTCTTCGCCACCATTTGGGGCTGATGTCGAGCTGTCAGTTGCCGGTTCGTCGCTTTCAGGATTCGGTCCGAAGCGCACATACTGGATACTGAAATCCGGTGGGTCTCTCGGATGATTTTCGTCTTGACTGTTATCTTGTCCTTCCATTGGCTATTGTTAATGTGTCAGACAGCGGTGATCCCAATCAGTCGAACTTCTTCCAACGTCACGTGATGACACACACTTGAGGGTGTCCCGAACAATTGAGAAGCTGCTCGCAGCCTTTGCTCGATGGAGGCTCAATACTCAGATAAATATACATATTGGCCAAAAGGCGTCGGCATTGTAGCCGCTCGGCGCCCTGCATAAAGTGCATGCGGCCTGGTAGTTATTTGTAGCTAATTCAGTAGAACCGTCTTGCGTCGGTTAGAAGTCCAGCCGCACCGCCTTCACCTCGAAACTGTTGAGCTTGATAGGAATTGAGTCCAGATCCGCATCAGAGAAAACGTCGAGCTCCTCGAGCTCTTCCTCGAGGCTGTTGACGACCACTGCCCGAGCGACTGACAGCCTGCTCACGATCTTGGGGGCAGCCTTGCCGCCCAACGTCTCGTAGATGCGCACCACCACAGACTTGGCTTTTGACGACGTCCTGTCACGCTCTGCGCGCTTGACGGCGCTAAGCACTACGTTCGGGCTGCCGGTGATTCCCACAATGTGCAAGTCAACTGGCCGCTTCGGAGGGGAGATGACGTATTCCAACGCATTGAAGTCGAGCGCAGCTCGCACCGTGTCTGGTCCAAGCGAGCCCTGGTGTGGCTTGAATGCGTACTTGAAGTGGTGCTTGCCCATGTCGGCATCGGGATCAGGAGACTTTGGCGACCGCAACAAACTAAGGTGCATGGTGTTCCCGTGAATCGAGTACCCGTACTTGCAGTTGTTCAGGATGCTCACACCGTAGCTCCAGTCGCTCAAGTCCGCAAATCGGTGCCCGCACACCTCGAACTTGGCGACGTCCCATGTAGTGTTGTAATGAGTCGGGCGCCTGTGCACTCCAAAGGCCGTTTCATAGCTTGCAAAATCGTTGATAACGTCGACCACGAACTCCGTCTTCAAGAACTGGTAGGTCTCGTGCCAGTCTGCGTCAACCTCGAACTCCACCTGGTAGTCGCTGAGCCGTGTCTTGACAGTAGCAGTAGATTTGTTGAACTCATACTTTGAAACCACTGCATCGCCTTCAACATACACCTCAACTGGTACCAACTTTCGGACTTTTTCACCTGCATACTGCTCGGTGTCCCAGGCAGGGAAATTCATGGGCTGGTCCTCAAACAACAGCAGCTGGTTTCCGTGACCAGCCAGGACTTCGCGGTCTGCTTCCTTGTCGTACACGCTGGTTAGAATACCCTTCTTAAGCTCCACCTTGAAGCGGCTATTCTCAATCAGGTCAGATGACTTTGGTACAGTAAATCTCGAGTTCTTTGCACCTAGTTCAGTGAGGACAACTCCCTCAGAGGTAGGAGGAACGATGCCGAGAGACTCAAAAGCTTTCCAAACCAGGGCTCGACCATCCTCTTCAATCTTAGCAAAAATCTCCCGTGCGTCCTTGTAGATCATATTGATTCCAGATCCTGGAAGCACGTCGTGGAACTGGCACAGACACAGGTTTTTCCACAACCGCTCAATCTTCTTGAATGGGTACTCGTATTCCTCGCTGGTCAAAGACGCAGTCGTTGCAACCAGCTCCAGGTCATGGAGCAAACGCTCACAAACACGATTGTACCGCTTGATAGCAGCCTGAGTAGTGTAAGTTCCACGGTGATACTCCAGATAGAGCTCACCGTTCCAAGAAACCAGGGTTTTACCATAGTCGGTGCACGCGAGGATCTCCTCGAAAAAGTCGTCAGGGGTGCGCCCTGAGTGCACCCGCGGAAGCTCACCTACAGTGTCGCTGAGACCCCTGCAACGGCGGAGCTTCTCGAGCATTTCAGCAGTTGGGCCACCACCACCATCGCCGTATCCATAAAGCAACAGTGAGTGTTGTTCAACGTCCAGGTTCTTGTGCTGGGTCATGCTACGCTTGACATCGCCAAAGTGCGCCTCCGCAGTATAAGTGTTGGCAGGAGGCATGTGGCAGAGCACTTGGGTTCCATCGAGACCTATCCAGTTAAAGGTGGTGTTGGGGAAAACGTTGATGTTGTTCCAGCTGAGCTTCTGGGTCAAGAAATGGTCCATTCCCGCCAGTCTGCACACTTGTGGGAGCTGCGGTGCATATCCGAAAGTGTCTGGCAGCCAGAATGTTTTCGCTTTCTTGCCAAAGTTGTCCTTGATATAGTTTTGACCCAATAGCGTCTGGCGAACCAAAGACTCGCCAGTAGGCATATTGGTGTCGCACTCCACCCACGAGCCGCCAATCGGGATAAACCTCCCGCCCTTGATAGCCCTAGCAACTCTGTCCCACAGTTCTGGATAGTCGTCCTTGAGCCACTCGAACTGCTGCATCTGCGAGGCTGCAAAGACGTACTCGGGGTAGCGGTCCAACAAGTCAAGCTGCGAAGCAAAGCTCCGAGCAATCTTACGTCGCGTCTCTGCAAAGGGCCACAACCAGGCTGTATCAATGTGACAGTTGCCAACTGCATAGATAAGGTTACTCTTGGAGGATGTGGGCAGACCCAGCTTCTCGTTGACGGTAGAGGAGTAGACATCGTGCGAATCGACCTTGCTCCCGATGTACTCGGCTGCGATCTCGCGGCACTTGAGGAGACTTTTGTCTAGGTTGTTGGGATCGAAAGCGTTGATAACGCGGTTGGCGACATCCAATGCACGGCCCCGTTGCCAGTGCTCGCCGTCGAACTCGCGAGATGCATCCCCGATTAGCCAAAAATCGACGAAAAGCGCCCGGGCGATCGAGTTGGGGACCACGAGGTCGGCCGTCTGCAGACGGAAATATCGGTTTGGATCGGGGGGGCTGAAGTTGCCTTGGATGTTGTTGCATGCAGTTTCAATGTAAAATGCGTGCCATTGGCCGTCTGCAAAGTCCTCTGGGAGAGTCCACTCCTTACGTCTGTGCTCCCCACTGAGCCCCACCTGGGGGGTACCGTCGCTAAGGTACACGAAACCCTCGTCGCTCGAGTCAAACTCGAACAACGGCGATTCTTTGTATTCAGACCAGCTTGAGGGGATCTTCACCGAGATCTTGAACCAATGGGTGCTCCAGCTTGGCCCGAATTGATCTCCGACTTTGGCCTCCTTCCAAGTTGCATCCTTGATGGCCTTGTGAAAGAGCGGCCGAGCCAGATCGGGAACGGAATACACCTCTAGCTTGACATGATCCTCATGTTTCCGGTCTCGATCGTAGTACGCTGGTAGATTGAGATCGCGATACTGGCCATTGTCGGTGAACTGACGAATTCGACCAGCATAGAGGCTTTGAATCTTCCGAGGAACTGGGTTGGTGTTGATTTTCTCGTATGACATGGTTCGCTCGATGTTGGAAACGGCAATATGTGGGGTTATAAGCAACACCCTAACCACTAAGTATCAGCGTAAGTGAATCGGGCAGCTGCCCATGCTAGAGAGGCAATTTGACGCACTCTGACCAAGCCTGGAGACGCTTTGCGATCATTGCTGGCAGATTGGGCCGTGATGCGAGATGGTGCATGCGGTGTGGCGACCGTCACGCAGCCGTGGTAAAACGGTATATGTTTGATTATAATTTACAAGATTCTTTGGAGAGGTCCTAGCCAGGGGCTGATTCCGTTATGGCTCAGCGAGTGACAGGAGAGCAGCTGCTTTCCTGCCTCAGCATTCGTATTCAATGCCTCTGAAATTACCCTTAGATGCTCAGCAGTCAGCGACGGCACGAGCCTGTCGAGCTTTGATCTCACAACCGCCTGCTCCTTCTCGCTAAGGCGTGAGCTGAGGATCCGAGCATGGATCAAACTCAGGACATCATCGTGATGCACTGGGGTAGCGGACGGGCTCGGTAGCTGCGTCTGCGAGCCGAGAGATGCTAAAGACGATTTGCGGGAATTGATAGATGCCAAAGACGATTTGCGGGAGCTCGGTAGCGGTGGCGCACCCTGTGGCGGCGGAGTGGCTATTCTTGACACGGTATTTTGGTCTGTGCCTGAAGGGCGCCGCCGCGGGCGCACGCGGGCGCCAGGAGCGCTTTTCTCGACCCCGGCAAACAAATCCGGCACGTCGTTCCACCCTCTTTGATTTTTGTACTTGACCTGCGTGCTCTCCACCATTTGTTTGGCAAAATGCTAAGCGAGGAGTTAAGTAACAAAAACCACGTGACGACGCATGCAGGTAAGCTGGGATCTGCATATCGTCACCGCCGTTGATTGCAGGTTGCGTGGTTGTAGCGGCGCCATTGGGGATGCACCGCAACCAGACTCGCGCCCGCCTTGGCAACGCCCTACTCACGAGTTCGCAGAGTGCAGCAGGCTGCACGTGCTCGTTCGCCTCACTCATTGTTCGACAGCATGTCAATAGTGACACGTGCGCGTGCAGCCTGAGCAAACTGCCAGCTCTCAGGCGTCACTGTAGTATCAAGAAGCTTTCTGCGCAGAATACGGCGCTCATTGGCCAAAACCCTGGGACTGCAGACGTGCAGGGGTAAATGGTGGTTTACATGGGGACGCACTTGGAGTGCATACCCGCGCAGCTAATTTCTGCCAGTGGAATCTATCATATAAATATAACCTCAATGTCGAGTATATTGATCTAGTTTAGCCTGGTTCGCGGGATTCTTGCTCTCCGCCAGGCCATGCTCTCACGTCTCCAGTCCTTTGTACTCCGAGACGACGTTCCTGACCACCTCGCGCGCGGAGTCGAACTCGTCTAGCGAGTCCTCAAACATGGGCTGCTTGCGGTACTCGTTGATGAACGCCTGCCGGTTGCGCAGCCGGTCGTACTGGTCAAGCGTGCGCTGGAACAGCGACGACACGCTGGTGTGGTTCGCGAGCATTAGCCCGCTGAGCCGCGTTGGCGAGTCCACGTACGGAGAGCGCTTGGCCAGTGCGACCTGCAAGGATGCGGGCAGCCCCGGCCGGAAGTTCGCCAGCCCACGCTCGCGAATACGTAGCAGACTCTTGTGGATGTCGGTGGGGTCTACCTCGCCCTGAATGATATTGAGCAGGCTGAGGTAGCAGGTCTTTTTGGTTTGTGTAGTGGACACCAGCCGGTGCTTGGGCTGCAGGAGGCGCCGCATGATGTCGAGCACCGTCGTTTTGCGCACGAACCTCGCGGCCTCTACCGTGGTTGTGAACGGCGTGTAGGCCGTCATGAGGAAGTGGCACTCTGTGAACGGGATCAGGCTCGCCAGAATCGACGTCAGATCGTTGTACAGGTACCCAGGGTACCGCAGAGTCGCTGTGCTCGCACTCATGATGGTCGACACCAGCTGGTTGGTCTGCTCGAGCGTAGGCGAGTCGACGTTGAGGGTCTCTGCCGCCAGCCGCATGAGAGCCCCATTGTCCAGCACCACCACTGCGTCGGCAAACAGGGCCAGCCGCTTGAGGGTCAGCACCGAGTTGTACGGCTGCACGACCACGTCGCTCACCTCGCCATTGGCCGGGAACACCGAGTACGTTTGCACGATCTTCTTTTGAAAGTGATCGTTTATGCGCTCCAGCAGGATCGACCCTAACCCGGAGCCGGTACCACCTGCAATAGAGTGCATCATGAGGAAACCCTCAAACGAGTCTGATCCCTCGGCCTCCCGATCGAGCATGTCCATTATATCATCCAGCACGCGCGCGCCCAGGTGGTAGCCCGACGCCCAGTTGTTTCCCGCGCCCCCTCCTTGTTTGTTTACGAATATATTCTCTGGATTGTACATTTTGCCATGGCTGCCGGTTTGAATCCCGTGGATAACCCGAGGTTCGAGGTCAATCATCACAGTACGCGGAATAAAACGCGTGTCGTCGCTCTGATAGAAAAACACATCTTTACGGTCGACGCCCGGCACTGCATACGGCTCCAGCGTCCCGTCAGCACTGATCCCGTGCTCGAGACAGAGCTGCTTCCAGAACGAGTCCCCAATCTGGTTGCCGCACTGGCCGGCTTGGACAGTGATGAGCTCGCGCATACAAATAAGACGAGTGTGGAGCTTAGTTAAATGTCGAGGTAACCTGACTAAGCGCGAACAGGCGCCAGGATCTTGAGCTTCGCGGCCTGATCTCGGGGATTGCGTGGCACTAGTGCCAAATAGTCCGCATCAATTGCAGAGAGCATGTAGTTCACTCAGGATTGCGTCTGCTGATTATCACGTGATGGGTGTGAAACCGATGCGGGTGGACGCTGCGAGCTAGTTTTTCGGTGTTTTCTTGACCGTAGGCTAGCCCAGCGTGGGATCAGCACGTTGTGGTGTGCAGTGCCTAGATTTTTCAGAAACTCGGCGCTGGAGAGGTGCACTGGCTCAATCAACACTCTAGTGCACTGCATACGTCATTTGACTCCAATGCCTAAATGCACATCACCATGTGATGCTCGGAAACGGCCGTGCCATTTCAACCCCAAGGAACACTCGACGTCTCGTCAATAATTGACGCAAAACTAGGGGATAGTGCCCGAAATTTCACTCTTATGGGACCGCCCTGGGCTTCGGAATATCTAGCTAAGACTCCGAGAGGGGGCTTCTGGCCAGGGTGCAGCTTCGGTGAAATCGCAGCACTGTCGAAATGGACAACTTTGAAGAAGTTTGTGGTCGCCGACGCTCTGGTTATTCACGAGTGGAGTACCTCGGTCCGAGTATCGAATGCTTCTGCACCCTTACCCTAGAGGTTACTTAACCCCAGACTTCCCCAGATTCTTGCCTATTCTGCATGTCGACGCCTATCCGTCAATTCAAACCAAGCGCTAGCCTGATTCCTAGTGCGGATCCTCCCTATTTCAATGCGGGATTCAACACACCTTACTTTAACGACACTCACCTTGCTCTTCGTAACGAGATTCGTGAGTTCGTGAACGAGTTCATCACTCCCTACGTCGACGAGTGGGATGAGAAGGGTGAGATCGACCCCCAGCTTTACCGCGAGTTCGGAAAGCGTGGCTATCTCTGCGCCATGGCTGGCCAGCACAAGTGGCCCAGCGAGTACACTGATATTCGCATCAAGTCGGTTCCACCCGAGAAGTTCGATTTTTTCCACGAGGCTATCATCATGGATGAAATCTCCCGCTCTGGCTCCGGTGGTGTTGTGTGGTTCCTTGTTGGTGGCTTCAATATCTCTGTTCCTGCAATCTTTAACTACGCCCCTGAGGAACTCAAGAAACGAGTGCTGCCTGCTATCCTGAGCGGAGAGAAGCGCAGCTGCTTGGCAATCACCGAGCCAGATGCCGGGTCAGATGTAGCCAATCTGCGCACTGAGGCAGTCAAGAGCGCAGACGGCAAGTACTACACCGTGACCGGTACAAAGAAGTGGATCACCAACGGTATTTTCTCAGACTACTTTGTCACTGCAGTGCGCACTGGCAAGAATGGAATGGGCGGTATCTCCATGCTGTTCATTGAGCGTAATGACGATGTGTCCACTCGCAAAATCATCGTGCAAGGAATGCGCGGCTCTGGTACCACTCTGCTCAACTTCGAGGACGTCAAGGTCCCCGCCGAGAACCTTTTGTACAAGGAGAACCAGGGCTTCAAGTGCGTAGTCACTAACTTCAACCACGAGCGCCTCGGCATCACTTGGCAGGTTGTCGGCAACTGCCGCGTCCTCATCGAGGAGGTTTTCAAGTGGGGCTACCAGCGTGAAACATTTGGCCAGAAATTGATCGACCATCCTGTTATTCGCAACAAGGTCGGCGTTATGATCGGTAAGGTAGAGGCTCTGCAGGCTTACCTGTGTGATTTGAGCTTCCAGTACAAGACTATGAGCGAGAAGCAGGCTCAGGTTGCCCTTGGCGGTCCCATCGCCTCCCTCAAGGCCTTTTCTACTCAAGTTCTCGAATATTGTGCTCGCGAAGCCACTCAGATTTTCGGTGGCCTCGGCTATACCCGTGGTGGTAAAGGTGGAAAGGTCGAGCGTATCTATCGTGAGGTTCGTGCATATGCCATCCCTGGCGGCTCTGAGGAGATCATGATTGATTTGGGCGTTCGACAGAGTATCAAAGCCCAGCAGTCACTTGGGTTGAAGCTCTAAACTAGCTGCACGCTGTGTAAATATTAGATACGAATGCAATGCTTAGATGATTTAAAGCCAACCTGGGTGTACATATCCGACACCACCGAGTTTCTAGCAAGGCACTTTTTTTCTACGTACTGTCTACTCAAGGATATACGGTATACATGTCACACTCGTAAAACATACGAAACAACTGATAGTTTTCCCGGATCTGCCGGTAACTTGCAGATTTCTCGAGTCTAGTGTCGCGAAGATCTCCCAGCGCGCTACCTCCCACTTGCCCTTGCATATTATGGTGCCTGCATAAGAGATTCATAGACTGTGCATAGTCTGGGGTTACGAGCTGAATCGAATATGCCAACGGTTTCTTGGCGTATATCGCTTTACACGAAACTACGGGTTTGTTCATAACAACGTGAATGAGTACTTAATAAATATTTTATTTGTAGTTAGTGAAATCGGTCTCACCTTCGCGAAGAGTGTCTTTACAGTTGCACGAATTAGCGTGGCGTTTTCCGCATGGGCAAGCGTCCTCTGTGATGGCAGCATTCTCTGCGGAGGCCCTATTGCAATTGCACTCCTGAGCAGGACGAGCATTGCAAGAACAGCGAGCATTGGAGGCACAGTGGCATTCAGAAGCAGGTAGACCTTTGCAGCAGCTCATGATTTAGTAGTGTTGACATGTCCTCATGCGAGGTATATATACTCGATGAGGCTGTCATACTATTGATGCATCAATGTCCGTAAGCCACCAAATAGTCAGCATTTCAAAAATATGGGTGTGATGATTGGTCAGAAATGACAAGTAGCTCATTGGTCAACACTGCGGCGTACCGAGGTGTCGAAATAGGTCGCTTCCTATTGGCTCGGATGAGAGTCACGTCACTTTTTGTGGGAAGTGTCACACCATAGCATGCATACCTCGCGTGCGCATGAAAAAAAAAACATTCTCGCTAAAGAATTGCAAAAATGAAATCTATGAATCCCTGGGAAAGCTTGCAACAATTGGCCATTTTCATGATATCATAATGAATGAAAGCCCTGTGCCTCAACGATGAGGACATTTCTCGGTGTAGTAGCTCGACGATACATATGCATGATCGTATGCATCGCTTGAAATCTATTTAAGGCAGACTCCCAACCTCGTGAAAACCAGTAATCACAAACAAATGTCTTCTTACGCGACCCGCTCAATTATCAATACCTCTTACATCCTTATTGCTGCCACTGCACCATTTGTGTTACCAGCGAAAACCTCTTGGCAAAACCGCCAAATTCAAGGTGCCAAAGCTCAATGAGAGAAATCTACATCATTGCTTCGCGCTTTGTTTATATTATTTATTTTTGTTTTTTATTGTCTTGTTATTCTTATAATTAATATATTGCTTTGTTTTAGAATCTGAATCACAAAACACAAGTAGCCGTCCTGTCGGGTATTGTGCATCTGACCCCAATAACTTTGATAATAATAATTTAGAACCCTGTGATAAGCACCATAGTATATACCAAGTAATAGGAACATCGGACTGTACTAACCTCGTGTTGGTAGCATGGCCCACCTCTAAAAAATCAAGTCCTACAATATACAGGACTGCCAGTATGAACACGGGCACAGCACAAGAGTTGACCTGCGAAAGGGATAAATGGTGGTAACGGCGAATTCTACAGATTCTTAGAGGAGAGTGGGACCGTAATAAAATCAGCTTCAAGCTTTGGTGAAGCGCAAAACAGAGGTGGCATCGCTCTTATTGCATGCAAGCAAAATGCATACATGTTGTTCTACATTCTTACATGCGGGATCCGAGCTCAAAGTCGATACAACAGTCCCAGCAACCTGAGCCCATCCATACCCAGTTGCAGTGGATGCGACTAATGTGAAAGTCACATGCTCCTGATAACAACTGCCTGATTCCAATTGCTACACTTATCTCTGTTAGGTACTGGATGGAAAATAATATCAGATAACTCCAGAATTCATGTCCAATCTCGTAGATACGGAACCCGACGTTACAACAATGCCACCATTACCTAGAGCGGGTAGGACTCTGCGATCAAGGCAAGGCATGTAAAAATTATAGCTCAATGGGGAAATCGTCAACGAAAACAGATGATTCAATAATAAACCTCGCATTATTAAAGTTAACTCACGGCTTCTTGACGGCTCCAAACTAGCCGCCTCCTCATGTATGTCAGCGCTAAAGTGCACATAACGAAGAGTCTCACACGAAAAGTTGTGACGATATGGTTTTTGGGGACATACGCTTATTGGGACTAATTCTATCTGACAATAGACGAACCGATTCAATGAGAAAACGATTCTTACGAATTGAGCGATTCTCATACCACATTCCACACAACACTGCTCGCATACCATAAATAAAAAAGGTAGGCCTATACAACAGCAATAACCCTGTATGTTTAGCAGAAGAGTCCTCATCGCACTCGTCACATTCCCCCGCCTGTTCCTGCATGCAGGAACGCAGGTGGCCCCGCCGGAACGACGCCAAGTGTTTGGACTTCCAGGCTCACCCACTTTACTGCTTCTAGACGGTCCGAAAGGACCGCATATCAGCGCCACCTCGACAAGCTATCTAGACATACTTGAAGATGCTCTAGTTTACTTTTTCTTGTTTGGTGCTATCGTCTATCTTATGATTCCACGATCACAACGCTCCAATATCGAAAAACAATTTGCAGAACTCAAGTACGTGAGTATGGTTGTTTCAGCCGTGAAATACATTATTGAGGTGTCCACGTCTGAAGACAGTCTTTCAGAATTCGCAAAATTGATGAAAAAGTCGAATGATAGCATCATTGAGATCTTTGGATGTGATGGACCAAGTTGCAGCGAAAGGGTATCCCCTAGGACCTACGATGAGAGTCTGAGTAGTTATGGAAACCAGGAGGAGAGTTTTACCATTGTCCCCCAAGTAAACTGCAAGAAACAGTACTCTAATATTGAAGAGGACTGCAGCGGTTCATCCTTAGATATGTGCTCTATTTTGAGCTCTAGTAAGGTGCCGATTGCTCAGCCAGTTGTCGCGTCACTTGTTCGGAGTTCTACTCAAGAAGACGTGGAATTGCATATACCGCAAACTTCTGCGGGAGGCGCACCCACATTAGCGAGCATTTCGGCATCGTCCTGTATTGATGAGGATATTACCTGTATGACCTCCGAAAACTGCGCTACTTCTGGTGCTTCTGGTACAAGTGCAGTACTTGCTAACCTGCATTTTTCTGGTGAATCTTCCGAGGAGCAAGATGTGCATTTGTATAAAATGAAATATTCTGACGTGTCTGCATTAGAGGACAGTAGTGCTGATCATGATAATAAGCACACCTTGACCTCCTCAGTTAGCGCTGATAATAGCAGAGCTAATAATGTCGCACAAGCGGAGGTTGGGAAGCTTGGCACTGGTCAATGGCCACATCTAGAGTCTCATGAATTGAAAATATGCCCTTCTAAAGTGGAGTCACATAAAGCTTATTCACGTTTCCTCCCGGACAGGAACAATTCTTCCGCACAATCAGAAGCTCTTGTGTTTCTCAGCGAGAACACTGCACAATCTCAAGTTGGTCGGGTTCTGCTCAATCGGGATTGCAATGTGGACCCGATATCCGTTACACCTGCCGAAAATACATCAGAAGGCACCTCATTACGTCCCAATGCTGTCAGAACAGGTGCTTCTGGTTTATCAGAAATGTCCACAGCCACTAATTCAATTGCACCTAACAGGGTTAGATGGATTGATGCAGACAAAAGTTGCAAAAGCAGCATGAACTCTAAAGAACCGATTAGTGAAATCCCTCAGGAGAGCCCGTCGCCAAACGTGTCATCATGTTCAAGCGTCTCCGAATATAGAACAGCGGCAAACCCCCCTGCAACCCTAGCATTTTCTGGGGGCATTCATCCTTATGAAACAAATTCTCGAGGAGACTCCATTGTGGAGCTAAGATTTACTGCGCCCAATGGAGACGTTTTGAGGAAAGAGCGGGTGAACATCTTAGCTGGAGATGAGCATATGCTGTTGGAAATGGAGGCAATGAATGTTTTGAACGAGCGTGATCCTCGTTGCAATGAACTTCATAACCTGTCTCCTACAACTACACCTAAACACAAGTGGAGGTGGTTCAAGTCAAAACAATAACAAATTCGCATACATAAACACCAAGAGGATAATAAACTTATAGTGTCATGCTATATTCAACCATTCTAGCAAGTAGGGTGCGTGATGCCGGATGCAAGTAGTGCTATACTAAGTTGATCCATTCATCGAGGGCATGTTAACGCTAGGTAGTAGTGCATACAGACCGGGGAGATGGCTATAGCAACGCATACGGGGTGCAAATATCTCTAAGCATGCACTTTCGGCATACGGATTCTATGCATAACAAGAAGCTTTGGTTATGGACAAGAGTCGACTCAAAATCCTTGATAACTTCACATGAGTCTCATATTCCCTTTCATGAATGCTTCTCACACCTTTCAGCTCCCTGATTTCGCATTTTACATGTGAGGTACCCAAAGGTCCCACATGGTAAATTTCTTACCTTTTCAGGAAGTTAATACTTTCTCACGCAAGATCTAATGCATAGTAAGTATAAGTGGTTTTGGCTCGGATGATGCAAATAGGAGACAGCCTGGCTAGCATGCGATTTCCACGTATGAACTGTATGAAGGGCGCTAACTGTATCGCTAATTTGGGCATAGTTAAGCTCATATAGGAAAGAGATGCATACTCTAACTCCATTGAGAGTATCATATGCACTCGCTGTCCGTTATACCCTTATTAGGCAAGCAGAGCGCATGCGATACTAGCTCCGCGTTCGCAGCTCAGTACATGCATAATTCCAGATAGCACCACATTCGGAGCTCAGTACATGCCTGATTCGGAATGGCAGCAGCGTACATGCCCAGATACGGAACAGCACAGCGTATTCTCTCTCAATGCGCTCATCATTTATAATTATTGAAATTTAATAATTCCTTGATTATTCCCCAATTTCTGACTCTTCTTTTGATAATACTCAAGACTATTAAATTATTTTCTCAGGTAACACACTACTCTTTATGGGGCATGTATAGTATAGATCTCGGTAGATCGAGATCCGACTAACCCTGAGAAGTTCCTGTACAAAG
>JAMAJQ010000013.1:0-45255 GCA_023628975.1 Wickerhamiella pararugosa | reverse complement strand
AAAGAGGAAACAGATTGTAAGGTGGAACGAAAGGCACGCAAGCATAATGGAAACTTCAGTGGCAATCATTCTCGATAGTGTTCAAGTGCTGAAGACGTGATACATATACTCAAATGAGTGGTTATTATTGCCATAACCGTCGACCAATGCGCGCACTGTAAATGCCCCATATAGCCATTATGTGCCGCATTACCATGCTAGATCTTATGCCATGCTAGATCTTATGCGGGTTAGAATTTCCATATTCGGAAAGTAAACAGCAGGTCTGTGCAATTGCAGTGTTCTTCCTAGTGGGTACAACATTTCAACTACTGCACGAATATCAACTTGAATATAGTTCATACTGTAATGTTGAATTATTTCGATGATATTATATATAATAAGTATGCAATGGTTAAGTAGAAGCGCTGCATACCCTGCATCAAAAATACAAAAAAACTTGGGCTCAATGCAGTTTCTTGCAATATTATGCTTTGTGATCCACACAAATGTGCAATATTATATGCTTACTCCTTTGTGCGACCCACTCGCATCGTTCCACATGCCCAAATTTTTGTGCACATCAACTCAACTCACGACCCATTGTGGGTCTTGCAGTTCAACCCTAAACCGCTGCGTGATATTCGCATTCTCGCAATCCACTACCATGCAGATCTAGTTGTAGCTCCAAAACAACACGAAGATATGAAGGATCCAAACCGTCTGTACCTCTCTATGCATTTTTCTGGAACCAGGTGGACTAAGGACATTTAACAACTGTAATCATCTTAGTATTCGGTCTTTACTACACTCAAGCTTGTACAACGAATGCGTGAGCATGCGTGTACCTGCGGTGTTGAGCTAAAGCTACACGAAAGACTAGATACATTCCAAGACTAAGAACACGAAATATTCGTGTTTTAGAATTTCCAGGTTCACTTTATGGTAGCACACAAGAGCACTAGCACTTGTATCTGCAAGGAGAAGTAGCTCCGGTTTAATGGTAGTGTTCTTTTTCAATAGTACATACTACACCACAATGAGCTATTTGACATTTGTGGACACAACAGTAGAGATCCAATATGACTGAACAGTCTCCGCCACTCTCACGCCACAGGGAATGCTCTTTGCACAAGTTGGCCTACGCCGATTCCTGTCATCGACAAGATGTTGCTCGAGGAAAAATATTCCTAATATATCCTCTGGCGTCACTGCTCCTGCTCCCGCTCAACAGATAAAGGCAAGACCCGAGAACCACGATAAGCCGCAAACCCTTCCTGCTCGTATGGTCGCTGCACTTCCAACTGCTATGAGGCCATATGCGGAGCTTTCTCGGTACGATAAACCAATTGGCATGTGGCTACTGTACAGTCCCTGCACGTGGTCTTTGACGATGGCTGCCTTTTCTACATCTGCACCACTAACCTCGTATGCCGGCATGCTTGCCGTTTTTGGTGTTGGCGCTCTTGTCACTCGAGGAGCAGGTTGTACCGTTAACGATATGTGGGATCGCAAGCTAGATCGCAAAGTTGCCCGTACCATGCTGCGACCTCTTGCATCAGGTGCGGTTTCGATGCCACAGGCATGGACTTGGTTAGCTGCGCAGTGCACAATAGGACTCGGCATCCTTCTCTCGCTACCTTCAGCTTGTTGGGCTCTCGGTGCAGTGTCAATGATCCCAGTGATGTTATACCCATCGTTCAAGCGTTTCACATACTACCCACAAGCATGCCTGGCGTTGTGTTTCACATGGGGTGCCCTGCTCGGCTTTCCTGCTATGGGCATCACAAACTGGCCAGCACAGCTCTCTTTATATGGAAGTGCTTATGCGTGGTGCATGATATACGACACGATTTACGCTCATCAAGATAAGATCTATGACATCAACGCAGGTATCAAAAGCACCGCTTTAAAGTGGGGTGACCGCACGAAAACTATTCTCTACCGTTTCGAGGTAGCCCAAATTGGGCTGCTTGCGACCTCGGGTGCCGTGTTAGGTATGGGTGTTGGATTCTATGCTGGCGTGGCCGTCGCCGCCTATCGCATTACAAAAATGATTCGCAGTGTGAATCTGAATGACCCAGATAGCTGCTGGTACTGGTTTCTCAACAACATTCGTACAGGACATGTTATTTGGTTAGGGGCACTGGTCGACTACCTTGCGAGGTTGTTCGGCCTGTTTTAATCCAAAAAAAATAGAAGGGCTATATTCCTGATGCTTAAGGTCAGTCACCACTTTATATTTTGATATAAATGCTCTATGTACATTACCACTTGTAGTCGGCCGTCTGAGTGAAGTCTTCTTTGATTTTCCAGTTACGCAAAGGTGTGTATAGCTTCCGGTCTAGCCTCTCCTTGAATCTCTGAGCAGCAGCCTCTTTCACGCTTTGATTCTTGATGATGGCTTTGACATGTACATACGGATGGGTAACAACACCTGCTCTTCCTCTTCCTTTGGCCTGCACACGCTTATCATCTTCACCGTCTTTACCGACCCAGATCTGGGAAATGTAAAGCTCAGAAGGGTCCATTCCTAGTTTCACAGCATCAGCTCTTCCTCGTTCAAGCATCTCGCCTACGTCCCTTCCTAAGCTTTTGGGGCTGAAATGGCACTGCGTGATGGCCTCGAGCAATGGCATCTGGCGAAAGATCCGGAGAAACATGTAGGTCTTCTTCCAGGAACTTTTTATGCGGTAGCTCTGAATGTACACACTGGGTTCTAGTGCTTTTTGCTCTTCTTTAGAAAGATGCAGTTTGTACTTCTTGCCATTCAGTTCCACAAGCTGGTTGTTGGTGAACTTTCCATTATTGGTGCTCAGGACCTGTTCGTAAAGTTGGCGCTTGAAAGGGCTTAAATACTGCGCTGGTGGCACAGGAGCAGGTTCAAGAAGGGGCTTGATCTTGGGGTGCTCACGAAGTTCCTCGTTAGAGTTGTAAGTCTTCTTTACTACAGGCTCCTCTGGCTTTTTTGGCACCTCTCCCTGATTCATGAAGCCAGTGAACGCTTCACGGCCAGTGGTGCTGTAAAAGCGAAGGGCACTTCGAAATTTCAGCATGGAGAGATTATGTAATGAAATCTCGTTTCTTGGACGCTCCCGTGCAGCAAGATGTAACTGAATGAATATAAGACAGATTCTAAGAAATTTTAAACAAGCTTTGCATATCAGAGTGCGTATACGGACTTACCTCATCTAGGCTATAGGTGTTCGTCCCCGTAAAACAAAACATGATACACTACTAATAGAGTTACCTAAAGTATAATTCCATAAATTTGATAGACTCACTTCTCCCGAATTATGGCACAACACGCACTACAGCGTTAGGCATGCCTCAAATAGTCTCCCAGCCGCCAAAATCAACAGTCTGATCAATCTTGCGAACAATGAAATTGAATATCTCATTCTCAAGCCACATTCCCCTTGTAAGAGAGTCATAACGCACTTTGTGAAGAAAGTGAGGCTTACCACGACGCATGTTTTCATCGTGCTCACCATGAAGATCGAGATAAGGAGCTTCACTGAACGTTCCCCTGCCACCATTGATGGTCAGGAACATATGGTTACGAATAGGAAATAAGAACATGCCATAATGCCGTGCGCAGCGGTCGACATGCAGAGTGCAAGGCCCTTTCTGTCCCGATTCCAGCAAGGGCGAATCGAGGGGAATGATCTCACCACAGAAAAGACACACCGCCTGGTCGGTCGATGATCCATCGGTTCTGCTTCGGCTGCTGAAAAAAGTATCCAATCGATGAGGAAGCCTTATCAGACGATAGACTCCTGGATACTCTAGGATACTGAAACTCGTGTGTTCGATGAACAGTGACAGCTGCTGCTGTCCAACAGAGGCAGTTCTCCATGTTCTCAGAATCTCTGCTAACGTGGGCACGCCCAAATACAACGCAAGACGTTCTTGCTCCGATCTTGCCATCATGAACTTAAACTCATCCTCCTCGTACGATCCTGCGAGACCGAAAACTGCGATAGCTACCCTACGCAATAGAATAGTAACGTTACGTTCAATCATTCCATAGACGAGTTGAATCTGGTTACGGTGCTGTGGTAGAGCTTCAGCCAAGACCTCTAGCGCTATTTCATCGTTGAGTGAAGTTCCTGTGGGGATATCTCCGAGTCGTTCCCAGCTCTGCAAGGTTCTAACCTGTTGCATAATGCACCCAGCGATTGCCAAACGGAGAGCAGTTTGAGGTGTAATGCCATAATTTAACTTCACCAAAAACAAGCAATACACGAACATTTTGAAGGGGTCAATATTACGTGGGTCCAGCTTCTTATAAGGAATTTTCCGCACGAGTGCGTAGCTCGCAAGAGTTTCCATGTAATGGCTAAAAAGTCGGACATTCTTCAAGTTTTTCGAGCTCAGTTGATCCACAACAATGCCTCCCATTGCAGAAGAATGAGGTACACCTCTCAATGCGATCTCCATGAGTTTGATGGAGTTGGAGTATGAGTTCATAACCAGGCTCAGATCCAATCCGTGATGATCTGAATTATTTGTAGATCTAACGCAGGCAGCTTGATGAAGTAACACCCGGAATGAATCCGCAGGGTCAGACAAGTTCTCTGCGAATTTGGGGAGCACCGTTTCAGACACCAATTTGCTCCTCGTATATGAGGCTGAAGGCTCTACTGATCCACTAAGGAGCTGTACGAGCGTGCCCATTTGATTATCTGCGTATGGGCCCAGCACGTCGGATGCAGATAACTTATTTGTACCCCACAAGATCGGAACGAAGCTGTTGTTCAATGCGCGACATAGAGGGCATAGATATTCTCCTCTCTGTGCATAATCTGGATTTTGTCTACTCTGGTTCTGGCTCTGTCTCGTCCGCTGCATCACGATGTAATCATGATAGCAATTCCAGTGCACACCATGGCCACAGCCTGTAACGATGGAAGCACTTTTATCCACAAGCTCTTGGGGATATGCACGTTTCTCTCGAGAGTCTTCGATAGCACTCCAATATTGCTTCCAACTTTCGCTCCCTTCTATTTCGCTCGATTTCGATGGCGCCTCAGCATCAAGAGAAGGAGAATTAGCCCCATAGCCTTCTGAGATCCAGTCTTTTGGAATGTTATAAGGCATCTGACGGATAACCGAGGTCTGGGAAGTGAACGTCATTTGACCGAAAATGGTTTGATCAGTGTCGGATGTGTGGCACAAGACGCAATTACTGCGATCAAACGACCAAGATCTGACTGACTCATTCTCTTCGCTGGAATCGATTTCCATGTCATCCTCCTCCTCATCTTCGGAACCCAGTCTTCTTTCGAATTCTGATTGCTGTCGACGCATATCTTCCATAATTCTACGTTGCGCCTCTTTCCCAACCTTCTTGCGCTTATCTGATTCTCTCTCAACATGATCAGGCCGCTTAAAAGACAGCGAAAAGTTGGACAGCATTTCAGGCTGCTTAATGGATAACATGTTGAACAATTTGCGACACCTGGGATGCAAAGCTGAGAATTGCGCGGTATTGAGAATCTGCGTGAGCAGACTAGCAAAAGTCAGCGTCGTGCCATCGTGTTCGCGCGTGGATACCCATTCAGCCATAGAAGAATACACACCTGGATCATTAACCGATTGCTCAGGATCACGAGTCAGGTCATCTTTGGCAGACATGAGCAGAAGATAGAACGCACGTCCAAGCACCGTCTCCACGTGTGCTTGATTGCTAGGGTTGCAGCCGCGAAGAAGATCATAAAACAACCCAAAAATAAATCGTGCGAATGCCACGGAGCGCGTGAACGCACCAAGATCTGCCCACGGTCCATTCAGCTTTCGTAGAGGAGCAAGATGCACTATGTCTTCCGCAGGACAGCCGAATTTCTTGCTCAAATGCTTTGCTATAACCTTCTCTGCCTCCTCGATTTTTGCGGATGAAAAATGGGTATAATGAGGGTCGAATTCCTCGATCAAATCTGGGTTGAGAGAGTACATACCAACATCACGTACACCCTTCGGGGGTGTGAACTTTGTGCACTGTTTCAGCACAGGTTCAAACGCATCATCCAATGTCATTGTTTCGGGGATATTCCTCCACAACTCACTATAGCTCATATCCATGAACGTTAATGCCTGAACGATCTCCCGTCGGAAATATTGTTCATTAATCTTCTCACTTGGGGCATCTTGAAGATAGATTCGATCTACTAGCAGACTCTTGAGGGCGTGCAAGAACTCCTCCAACATGTAATACCTTTGGCTCTCATCAAATAAGGAGGAATTTTCAGAAAGGTTGTAACGACTCAGCAGGTGCAGGAAGGCTTCGTTGGGACCCACCGAGACTAATTCAATTTGTGCAATGTACAGATCGCGAGCATATGATAGTCCCCTAAGAGTATTCTCCCGGTAATGGTGGAGTTGGCTACGAACAGTATAGCCATTTCGAACCCACAAGCCAACATGCATTTGGCTGAGAACACCGAGAGTCTGGATGCAGTGATCGAACAACATGAGTTTCACAAAAGTACGATCATATTCTGGGAATATTCCAGCATCAACTGCTGCGAATAACATATCTTGGAGGGCTTTGGCATTTGGGACATGGCAATTTTGCAATAGCCACGACAGGAAAGCATGAACCGGGTGGTGAAGTGAAATCACCCCCTTGTCAATATCAGGGTCTGGTAAGGTGGCAGAGGTGTACCTATCACCATAATGAGCTTTCAAAGTATATGTTTCAAGTCTCTCTGCATTGGTAACTCGCTTGGAATAAGCAAATGACCATCTCAGTAGAAGAGTTGCTACTTGAGAAATCGCCTCCTTGACATCATTAAAATCACATTCATACGTGCAGTTTGCAATCACCTGCGCAAGCTGAAGAATAAATGGAATCGTAGTGAAAAAAAATACCCAGTTTTCATTTTCGAACTCAATGTGCTTGTCTGTCTGGCGTTTCATGGGGCTTAACCCCTGGAAAAGGGAGAAGAAGTCGGCTAGCTCTAGGAGTCGATCTGGATTGGAGACAACAGTTGACTTGTGAGGGTTCCTGCTGAGCAAATACTCAAACTCGTGGAACAACTGCGAGCATCTGCGGTTTCTCAAAATGGGTGAATCCACATCCAGATATAGATCTTTATTGATGCACTGAGGCGGTCCCATCTTTTGTAGAGTGTAGAGAGTGTACAAAGATGAAAGAAATGATGGGAAGCAATATCCTCTAGCCAGTTTCGATGCAATTGATGGCGTAGTAAAGAGCTGGGTACTGAGCGAACAGATTATTGAAACTTCCGGCTCCCTATCCAATATAATAAATAGTTCAAGTATCTGTGGATACACGTCAGCATAAATAGAGCCTAATCGCGGCTTCAGAGCGTGACTTGAGATAAGTGTGTTGACATAAATGTCACCTAGAGTTGTGCGCAGAGACTTCCATAGGCGGATATCAAAGAAGATGAGAAACTTCACTCGAGGAGTTCCAACAGAGTTCTGGATTTCTACTTTCTCTGCCTCCGCTTCCTTGAAGAGATTCACCTCATTTTCCCAGAAATTGCGAGGGCTCAGGGCGTTGAAAGTTAGATGTGAGGGGCTGAAGTCAATCTCTTCTGGATTCGTGGGTGCTGCTTTAGGAACTGGGGTGCAAAAGTCGGGGTTGTTTAGTCGCTTGCTGAACAATGGAATATTTTTACCGTCGAGCATTGAGTTCAGCCATGTTTCGTATGGAAAAGGCAGTAGTGTGCCCATAGACTTGTTGTTTGCGGCCTGCAGATTACCACAGTTCCAAGGATCGCAGAGAGCTTCACCGATTATTTCCGCGAGGAGACCAGGAGGAGCATTTCTGAGTCGAGCCTGTGACATGTCAAGCAACCAGTGCATGATTTCATCCACCATTTCTTCTCTCATATGATCTCTCGTAGATCTAATGGTGGCGGTGAACAAGGATGCCTGTTGTTTGATTAGAAGGAGGTTGTCGATATTAGAGCTCGCGACAGCAATTCCTCGACCGTACTCGTGGATTTTTCGGGCAACCATCTTGCTGAACTGTGCGTTTCGCTTCGTGGCGTTCTCGATTGCCTGAGTGAAATCGAGAATGGATCGCCGCTCGTCATTCCATAGGCACAGGACGTATTGTGAATCTCCAGGTATATCCTGCCCATAGATTCTGGGGTCCAGCTGTGATTCTGCAGTGTTGTTGCGAACCTGATCAGCTCGATCCATGAACTGGACCCCGGGGTGAGCCGATGCCAGCACATCAATGCAGAAATCCAGAGCTGTGGAGATCGTTTCCACCAAAGCTGTGCGAAAATTCGCAGGAATTGGCTCGAAAGAGTGCGGTTTCTCATCAGCCATGCAGGTCAAAGGTACCTTCCAAGCCTCCGGATCACCGCAATCACAGATACCTCCGTCGTCACAGATAGTGATTCGTAGTATAACGTCGTGTCCCTCATGCTCCCGCGGATTAAAGCAGTATTGACACAGTACACAAGTGTCGTCCAACCCGCACGTAACACATCGATAAGTAGGCTCTCCAGTGCTCAATTTCCGCACGCAGGGTCTGCCGGAGTGAGAAACTCCCTTATCGCTGGATCCAAGCCATTCAGTTGGTTTTTTGCTCATCATGTCGACGCCTGGCCCAAACAAATAATCAATAAACTGACCATCGGCGGTCGCAAAGGCGAAAAGTTTACGGCGAAGCTCATTTCGCATGTTCCGAATTCTCTTTAGATCATAATTATGCTCAAGTGGCTGCGTAGCCAGGAATTCCCGCAAGGGAGAGGACATTTGCCAATGCTTGTATGTAACGACACCGGATTATTGAATTCCAATTTCGCTTTTGCGAGATCAGTGGCGTTTATTAGTCATCATGATCTCCACATTCATGCAGAAGTCGATGGATTATGCGGCACTTGAGCAGGAATGTTCCAGGACGAACGCATGATGTTTGCGAGTTTTAGTTCGCCCGAGAACAGATTCGGGGACGGAGCTCGTGATGGGGTATTCGGAAAAGTCTGTCTATGTAGTACAATACATTAGAATCATAGAATGGGCATGGGTACTTATCTTGACAGAGAGTACTCACCCAGGAACATGCTATATGTTGTTTGATAATTGTTTGCTCTCAGATTGACTCTGCAGCCTTGCCAGATGTAGAGCTTGCTAGGCTGTAGAGCTTATGCCAGTTTGTACGCCATTGTGAGGGTCTATTTGGATGGTGAAGGCGAGCTGTTGGAGTTATACAACCTTCGATCTCGCATGTCTGTCTCTAGCTCAAAAAGTAGAACCAGGAAGTAGACAAAAAATCTCGGCAACGGGGAATTGAACCCCGGTCCCCCGCGTGCTACACAAGTGATGACAGGCGGAAATTCTAGCCACTAAACTATTGCCGATTGTGTTGTCCTGGCTTCATGACATAGTCATGAAGAAAGTCTGAGTGTGTAGTTTCTGTAAATTCCATCTGTATCATTCTCACGGGATCGATGTATCAACCTCCAGAAGGATACCGTTGCACATTTTAGGATGATTGTGATGATCACTGCTACGATTCTCGTAGATACGACTGCCAAAGGAATTCAGCATCCCTGTGATGGTACGTAATGAGGTTTCCATGTTCATGGTGTCAATCAGCGCACTTGATGTCGCTACTCTCATCGTGCCACAGTCTATCAACTCAATGTCGCGCGCATGCCTTGTCGTTGAGAGATGTCATCACACTGATGTTGCTACTAGTAGCCAATTTAGCATGCTATACGGACATTCTGTACCCTTGAAAATAAACAGCTGAAAAATCTCGCTCCTCCTCACTCCCTGTATCAACGTACGCAATCACAAGAAAAGTGATTAGTGTCTACCACCTGATACGGCATACTCATTGCGCAGTCTGGCTGTATTACCATCTCGATCGTCAGTAAACTGGCACCTCGAGCCCCCTTCGAAGCAACTGAGCAGATATACTGCACCGTCCCCAGACCCACAGTAGTCTTCAAACTGCGGACCTTGTTAAAGCCTTGCCGAAACCACTCATAAGCGCATCAGTGGTTTAGTGGTAAAATACGACGTTGCCATCGTTGTGCCCCCGGTTCGATTCCGGGCTGATGCATTTTTGCAGATCTCGTACTTTTTCTCTGTTTTTTTTATAACTCATGGTTTGCGTTCTCTGTGATGCTGCGCTCGTATATTTGCGCACCTCAATCTGTGGTGCCCGACCAGTTCCCCACCGCTGCTTTTATTACTAATAACGTTCTTGGACTCAGACTGTCTCAGTCTCATAAATGTATTAGTCAAACGTCTGCTCAATCCCACCATGGCGAACCAGCGACCCACTATTCTGGGGCGGATTCGCCGCTACATCTGGGATTCCGGAGAGAAAGAGATAGACGAGACCCCTCAAAAAGATGATACTACTAAAAAGCTCTCTACTGGACCACAAACCCAGAAAAACGCAGCTCTTGTTCATCAGGATTTTAATGTGGACCAATCGTCAGCTAACCTCACAGCCATGAGCGTACAGAACTCAATGAGTGTCAATGATCCTAATGCGGAGCTTAAATCCTTTTTTGAAAGTACTAATGGCCGGCCGCTGAACAAAGTCGAACAACTAGGAGTGCTGAGCTTGATCTCGCAAGCGGTGGCTCGAAATGAGAGTGTAACCGACCTCAGCAGCCAGCTGTCTTGGAGCTCACATAGTACAGCTGCTCAACCACCCAATGTTAGCTCGAATCTCTCTCACAGCTTTAGTGTTCCAACATTTGCAGACCTCAGCCACAAATCCATGAGAAGCTCACGATCGCGGAAAGGCATATCGTCGGGCCCGAAACGTCAAAGCGCACGTGCACAAATCGCTGCACCTAAACCTGCTGCTGTCAATGCCAACATATCGAGTAGGCTGGATCGCTCCTCTAGCACACGCAGTCGCTTGAACTTGAAGAGTCCAGCGTCTAGGTTCCCCAGATCCGAAACTGCCGATTTCCTGGAGAGCATTAGTTCCACAGACTCTCATGGCTTGCGTGGGCGAGCAATTAGACCGGACCGCTCCATGTTCAGTTCCCATACTTCCCAGTCCACTGAAAGTGGAAGCACGGTGGGGTTCCGTCATTCGGCTAATGTAATTGACTCATCTCCTGCGATACCAACATTCAAGCCCTTGGACTCCCCGCGTACAACAGAGAAGCCTGTGAATAACTTTGGGCAACGCAGCACGTTTGCGAGTGGTGCCTCAAACAATACCCCATCGACTGAGCCGGCAATTTCCTCAGAGTCAAAATACCAGTCGGGGTTCAAGAGCTCGAGTTTCAATACAGAGTCGGCCCCTATTGCGGCCGATGATGAAGATGCAGAAATGGTAGATTTCGGGCCAGATACTACCACTGAGGCTTTGCCATTGAATGAAGAGGCTGAAGCTGATAAATATGCTGCAAGCCTCGTGTTTTAAAATTATTTTCATAGTCTTTTCTCCTTATGCTACTTATTTTAATGCTACGTACGGTAGTTAACGTGCATAGGAAAAGGGCCTAGATAACGGACGATAGAAGAAGCACACTTTTACTTCGAGATAAAACTTACAGCTCATAGTTTTATACAATATACGTCGTCCTTGATTCGGGCGACAGCTTTCATGCAGTATATGGAGAACCAAGCTCCATGTTCCATTATTCCATCATTATTCGAAATCAGAATCCGATCCACTGCTCTCGGTCGTCGAGTCATCATAGTTGCGATCGACCTTCCTGTGAATGGGCAGCGATAGTGCGTCACTGATTTGAGGAGGTACGCCTCCCCCAGCTTCGATGCAGTGTTCAAAACTCGAGACTGCTCGCTTGAGGTCGCCTCTTCTCATATATATAAGCCCCAATAACGCCCAATTTCCCGGCTCTCTGCTGTTACCTCTGTCATTAATGGCCGCCTCCAAATCATCTAGGGCTCTAGAGTCCTCTTCATTGCAGTAACGAGCCAAGTTCAGTTCAAAGAGCAGACTGAGTTCTAGGTTTTTGAATTGATTTGGTCGACGGAAATGGAAGAATTCTACATGCGCAAAGTGGACAACCATGTAGTTCAGGAACAAATCGTCTTCAGGGGTTTGTGATTGACCGGTTCTGTACCTCCATATGAACAGTTCGATACATATTGGGAAAAGGTCACGGAGCTCAACATTAACCACATGCATGAGGCTACACAAAACCTTCCAAGCTCCAGGATAATCCTTCTCCAGCATGTAGCGCATTAGTAGAGCCATTGCTGTAGACAGGCACCGTGATCTCAAGTACTTCTTGCTCCATAAATTAACAGTATCACAGGAGTAGTCCAGGCTATAAGGGCGCTTATAATTCGACCTAGTCAAGATGCTCCTGGCACGTGCACTCATTTGTGCAGTAGCTAGCAAATGCCTGAATTTTGGGGACTCTTTGTGAACTTTGGGAGGTGTGGGATCATGCATGCAAACGCCCAACGAATTCTGCCGAGCAGTAAGTACTTTGAGAGATATTTCATTGTAAGAATCTCTGACCATCACAGTCCTGGTACTGTCAACAGGTATTCCGTCCTTATGGTTCACAACGAATTCCCTAAAATACTGGTCACTATTTCCAGGAGTTCCTCCGTACACTGATACTTTCCTTGTAACCTCGTGAGGATCTTCGCTTTTCCTAGAAATGGCCGCATCTTCCACCTTGGACAATTTTCCGGCCTGACCTAAAACATTATGGACTAAATTTACTTTCTGGAACGCTGGTGTTTGGAACATGCCCGCAAGACCAGCCCGGTCTTATCTGGAGAACTTTATGTAAAGCTTGATCTCGCGAGTTGGAAACGGTACTTACTAATGTGGGTTTCCTCCACTATTAGTACTCAATAACACTATTAAGTAATACTAGCTTCAGGTAGTCTCGATCGCTTTGAGATCAATTAGAGGTGGTGGGTCATGCTAGCTTTACAATACACGGAAAAGTAACCACGAGCTGAGCGCATGCTACTCGTATCCCGGAAATCTAACAGCCATACGCTTTGCAATTGGCAGATTAGGCACACCAGGTCAGATAAACATAGATCAAGCACAGTTCACAGCTGTCCATTTTTCTTTTTTAATTAAGTGGTTCGAGGCGACACCGCTGTGTATCCACCGACGAACCTGCAGGCCATGGTGGGTCCGCATATATGGGGGACCCACATGTATCTACCTTCATGAATGATCTCCGAACCTTGTGGGAATATGCTTGGAAAAGTCCCTCAAACTTGCCTTACAGAGGAGCCAATGGTATGAGCCTCGGCTCTTTAAATGATATCCTATCAGCAGAAAAGGATGTGCTCGTGCGAACTGGCCATTTTTCAACAGACATATTTTCCATAATTGCAGCAATTAAAGGGACACAAAATCTTCTGGTGAACTCCCTGAATGAGCTAGTAAAGGACAAGAATGAGTTAAAGCGGCAGTTCGAAGTGTTCAACCCAATGGCTATCAACGAGCGCGAGCCCAGAGTGCCTGATCTGGAAGAGGACAACGAGACTATCGACGATACTAATCACACAAATCTGATGCGTGCATTCAGTACATTCGGAACAGCCACTGCGAACACTTTGCCGCAAGTTCGCAGGCCATTGAACGAATATCGACCAGAAAATGTCTCCGAGCCCGAGTCAGAGGGAGGTAATACGGAAGTCGACGAAGCTGGTCTCGCTGACACTCGCAATTCATTCCAAACAGTGTTAAGCATCGCCCGCCAGATACTGGACTCCACAACTCCATTGTCTCCAGGTGTCCTATCAGAGCTACCATCTCCGTTGAAGCTACTATACGACACTGAGCAGAAAAAAGCACAAAAAGCTCACGAAAGGGAACAAATAAATTTGCAAGATCAGCAAAGGAACCATGAGGCTGATATAACTATGGGAGATGGACAAGGTGACTCTCAGACACCACATGCTCAGACTGATTTGAGCCCAGAGGATACGCGTTCTAGACAGTATGTGGAGAATAACGGTGAAAGTCCGAGTTATCTGCATGCTTCTGGAAACTCAGACAGCATTCGTGGGTCCGAATCCCCAAGATCTTTAGTGGGCTCAAGTGATTCCCATGATCTGGCAAGTGTCTCAGAAAGTTATACTCGGGAGCATCTCCATATAGGCCACGAGAATTCTACTCTACAAGTGAGTTCCGCTCAGGATTCAAATAGCCCTCCAGTCGCGTCCCCCCACGAGACAAGTATAACGCAGAATGGTCGTGAAGTCCAATTAGAAGAGGACCGAAACGGTGAACAAATAGATCACAGGAGAAACAGTAATTCAGGGGGATCAAACAATATTCAGATCGATGGTGAGCAATCTGGCGACATGAGTTCAATCAATGAAGAGGACTTCTTGATGGAGGACGGTGAGGACAATGAAGCAGAGGCGACCGAGAACTCCCGTCAGCCTGATAGAACATCGACACCAGAACTATTAAGGATGGAGTTTGGTGAGTTTGATATCAACTTTACGGTAGGAGAAGAAACCTATGAGGACATGATGAGGGATAACACACCCTACAACTCCTCAGGCAATTCTACACCTACTAATGACCTCTCCCCTGTCAGAAGAAAGGCACTATCTGGAGATCTTTCGAATGCGCTCAATAGGGATCAAGACATATCGCAGTATGATGCAGGGCAACACGATAGTGCTATCCATCCGACAAGCAGTCAGATACTGTCACCCAGTTCACAAAGCAACAACACACGGAACACTGATTTCTCTGACCGTCCAGAACTTGCTCAACGCGATGCGCAGCCTTCGCCACCCGAATCCCAAAACTCTGTCGAATCAACTCTGGCAGATGTATCAGAGCTTGTGGGTAACACCAGTTCATGGGTAAACAATGAGAGCTTTAGTGATGACCCGCTTGATGAGGACTTGAACAAACGATTCGGCAGAAAGCAGTATGGCAGAATCAAACAGTGGAAGCCTACAGGGAGAAGGCGCAATTGCGGGATTCAAAACAACTGGACACTTCCAAGTTTATTCCCAGGGGTATCACAAGATGCCATTTATGTACGTCTACTGCAGCGGGCGAGAACACGCGCCGAGAGCTTAGAAGCCACAGCCTTGCAAGTGTCTAGGACCAGGAGAACGCATGATGCAATGGACGAGCCTATTTCTCCTGTTCAGGAGCTGTTGACCCACTCGAATAGAACTGTGCTAGATGCAGAAACACAAAAGAGCACCATCTATGATATGCGTGCAGCGTCGCAGGATGGGGAGAATGCTACTTTATCAGGTCAGCCTCCCGATTCACAAGCTAGTGAAGAAGACGGGACTAGCGACCACTCTGTCAACCCACTAAGTCCTCTTGGAATTGATTATGATGAATATGTTGAGATCGCAGCCGAGGATCCGCGAAATCAGATGGAAATCGATGAAAGGGGCTCTACAGATGTTCATGAGGAAGATGGAAGTGGTCAGGTTGTACAGGGTGTGCTTCGCAGAGTCTCTACCGGAACGCCGAATCAAAGTGCTCTGAGATCTTTGAGGAATTCTCCTTTTGAAGGAACACTACCACCGGTAATAAGCTCACGAAATGCCAGTGCTGCAAACGTGCTGCCTGACTCCCTTATAGAGGAGTTGGGACGTGAACCGATTCAACCTGGTGAGAATGGACATAGAATTTTGACCGGCACTCCAAGCCGTGGTGCAGTAAGGGCACTTCCAGGCTCACTCTCAAGTGAGACGCTACCAGATGTGATATCTTCCCGAAATACTAGTGCCATAAATGTGCTACCCGACTCTCTCATGGAGGAGTTGCGAAGAGAGCCCATCCAGACTCGTCAACCCGGCGAAATACCTGAAGTTTTGACTGGCACCCCAAGTCGCGGTGCTAGAAGGGGTTCTCCGAGGTTACATTCAGGTGAGATATTACCAGCTGTGATAAGCTCGCGAAATGCTAGTGCCATGAATGTACTCTCTGAGTCACTCTTAGAGGATTTGCGACGGGAACCAATTCAGAGTGGTCAACCTGACGAGAATGGGCGAAAGATTCTGACTGGTACTCCGAGCAGAGGTGCTATGAGAACCCTAGGCTCACTCTCAGGTGAAACTCTGCCGGCCCCGATAAGCTCGCGAAATGCCAGCGCCATGAATGTGCTCCCAGACTCTCTCGTAGAGGATTTACGACGTCAGCCGATTCAAAGTAGTCAACCCGGTCACAACGGACTTAGAATTCTAACTGGTACTCCGAGTCGCAGCACTATGAGAGCTCCTACTGTGTCGCTATCAGGTGAAAGGCTGCCAGACGCGATAAGCTCACAAAATGCTAGTGCCGCGAATATTCTCCCAGACTCTCTCATTGAAGAGTTGGGTCATGAACCGATTCAGCGTAATCAACCCGGGCACAACGGACTTGGGATTTTGACTGGTACTCCAAGTCGCAACACTATGAGATCTCCTACGGTGTCGCTCTCAGGTGAAAGATTGCCAGATGCAATAAGCTCACAGAATGCCAGCGCCATGAATGTGCTCCCAGACTCTCTCGTAGAGGATTTACGACGTCAACCGATTCAAAGTAGTCAACCAGGTCACAACGGACTTGAAATTCTAACTGGTACTTCGAGTCGCAGCACTATGAGAGCTCCTACGGTGTCGCTATCAGGTGAAAGACTGCCAGATGCAATAAGCTCACAAAACGCCAGTGCCGCGAATATTCTCCCAGATTCTCTCATAGAGGAGCTGGGTCATGAACCGATTCGGAATAGTTCACCAGGTCACAATGGACTTGGGATTTTGACCGGCACTCCGAGTCGTAACGCTATGGGAACTCCTACGGCGTCCCTCTCAGGTGAAAGACTGCCAGATGCGATAAGCTCACAAAATGCAAGTGCCGCGAATATTGTCCCAGACTCTCTCATCGAAGAGTTGGGTCATGAACCGATCCAGCGTACTCTACCCGGCCAGAACGGGCTGGGAATTCTGACTGGTACTCCGAGTCGCAGCGCTATGAGATTTCCTACCCAGTCGCTCTCAGGTGGAGGGCTGCCAGACGCGATAAGCTCACAAAATGCTAGTGCCGCGAATATTCTCCCGGACTCTCTCATTGAAGAGTTGGGTCATGAACCGATCCAGCGTACTCTACCCGGCCAGAACGGGCTGGGAATTCTGACTGGTACTCCGAGTCGCAGCGCTATGAGATTTCCTACCCAGTCGCTCACAGGTGGAAGGCTGCCAGAGGCGATAAGCTCACAAAATGCTAGTGCCGCGAATATTCTCCCAAACTCCTTGATGGAAGACATGCGAGATGAGAATGGACTAGACAATAGCCCGACTGATACACCAAGTCGAAGTGCCATTAGATCACCTCCTGGCCCATACTCTCAAGAAACGCTGCCAGCTGCGATAAGCTCGCATAATGCGAGTGCAGTAAATGTTTTTCCAGGCACTTTCATGGAGGAAAGTAGACACGGACAATTTCAAAGCACTCAACACCGTGAGGGTGGGTTGGGCGTTAAAAGTCAACACGCTCAGACGATTCTTCCAGGCTTATCTTCGGATGATGAAATGCTACCGGATGCGATAGACTCTTTCAATGCCAGTGCAACAATTGATATCCCTCCTGTTCATGAAGATAGCGGATTTGCTCGGCAATCTAGCCAGTTGAAAGCCGCCAGAGACAACGCCGGGTTGGGTGACAATCCTACAATTGCCAACTATCTTGACAATGCTGGGCACAATGGTACAGAAAGTCCTAGTGGGTATACAGGCGTTCACCCACTTGCAATGAGCACTCCCATAAGAGGCCCTAGAGACACAGATGCTCTTGGACCTGCAGAACCCTTGACTTCAGTAACGCGCAATCGAGGGCACCGATATACGCGCATATCTCGAGAACACGGGAATAACGCCATGCTGGAAAAGTATGCGAACACGAATGAAAATGAATCAACACGAGGGAGCAACAAGACATTTAGGGATGCTATACGGAAACGCAAAACAAAGAGTTACGACCAGCAAAACTTCGACAAACTTAAGGAAATCTCTAATACCACAACAGCATTCAAACTTGAGGATTACTTTTCCTTTGATACTGGAGTCCTAACCGATATGTTTATGTTAGTCTTACGCCTAGTTGGCAAGGATATTGTTCAGATCAATCCTGAAGGATATATTTATAAGGTAGGGAGCTGGCAAGATAATATGTACTAGATTAATTCACTATTCGTACCACACACTGGCGTAATGCGCATAGGTAGGAAAAAGATTAAGCTCAAAAATAATCTGTATATGTATATAAAAATATGAATATGCGATGATTCGCATGCTATAGTTGGCCTGCGACACATGAATCCTCCTTCATAAATAATTTTGAATATCACCACTGGTACCCTGATTAATTGACGATCTGGTTACCCTCGTCGGAGTCATCCAGTTCTTCTTCCTGCTGCCAAACTCCACTCTTGTTCGTCATTTTGATTCTCCATGTGGGAAAATAATGATAATTGGTTTTGATTGCACCCGCCATAGGAATCTGGTCGAAACTCACAAACTTCACTTTGATGTCTTTCATATCTGGAAGCTGGCTCACAACTTGATGGAACTCCTCGATGTTCTGAGTGCTCCGACCATTCACATGTGTAATAAACTGAGTAGCTCCGATACCGCGCACATAGGCAGGCGATGAATTTGACACATACACACAGTAGACATAAGAAGGGGGCTGCTTGATCTGTTGAAGAACCGCATGGTGCGGCTTGTGAGCAAGAATGCCACTCCAACAAACAAAGTCATCAACAAGAGTTTCTGAGGACTTTGTAGTGGGCACAGTCAAAGTAATCTCCCGGCCATGACGAACTACTGTCAGCTCTATGCTGGAATCAGCAAGATTCATGACTTGGGACAAACTTGATACCAGTTTTCCGTTAGCAGCAACAAGGATATCTCCTTCTTCGAGATATTGACCAAGTGAACTAGAGACCCGAATGACCGAAAAAAATTGAGGGCGAAGGTGCTCCTCTTGAACAATTCTTACCCACTTTTCATTTACACCGTTGATCCTTGCATATACCACTGGAGTCGCACCGAATTCTGCATCAACAAACTTGGGATCACAAGATCCTGTTTCGCGCAAGTGCTTCACTACCAGACCAATATCGGCTGTATCAAGGGCCAGTCTGAATTGTCTATCATGCCTATCGGCGCCCACATCTCCCATGAAGGAAAGCCACAATCCACGAACTTTAGCATCACCATCTGTCAAGATACCGCTTGAGCACTCTGCAATCATGGGAGCATCAAGGCCGAGGCTTTCAAGATTGGTTGATCGATAGCGGGGGCTGAATTCGTGGCTTTGAGGAATTGACACGATAGTAATATCTGTGAGTTTGGTTTCAGTTGTCAGAATGCGATGATTGTTGTATCCAATAAACTGCAGGTTAGCCCCTCGCTTTAGCTTTTCAGTGCCAAACTCTACAGCTAAAACGTCAGCGTCAACAAGTTCGGGATCATACTTAATGATCGCATAGTTCTGTTGCGGGTGTAGAAATACAACTTTGGCCGTCACTAACACTGACTCGGCAACGGTGACATGCAAATCGCAGAGCTGGTGGGGTACGCAATACCGTGACACAAGTACATAACCTTTCTCGGCATCAACAATTACTCCGTTCTCAACCACGCCAGAGCTCGAGTAGCCTTCGACACGAAAAGGCACTGTTGACTCCACTTTAACAAAACTGCGTACTAAATCGGCTGAGGACGCACCAGGTCCATCGATGTTAATAGCTTGATATCTACCAGTTTGCCTTGGCAGCGGCAAGCAGGGTAGTGGCGGAGCTAGGCTTTGGAAATCCCATAATCCTGTTTTGTCATTTCGCACTGCCAATCTAAGCTCCTTATTCCAGTGACGGTCTATGGAGATGATTGGGGTCTTGATAGTGTGCATATCCGTAACATGAACAACTTTAATAGGAACCAACATTTTATCAGGAAGCATTTTAACGACCTCGATGAACTCGTCAAGATTAGAAACAGGTTTGTTGTTAATTGCCAATAACAGCCATCCAGTTTTCTCTCGGTTTATGTGAAAGTGAATACCGGTATGGGCAATGTACACGCCCTTGACAGGTAAACCATACAATCTGGCTATTTGGTAGCTCAAGTCGTGGAACGTGGCCCCGCTAAATTCCACATAACGGTCAGGGGCAAGTGTGTGCAAATCTACGATTTTCACCTTCTCCAAAATAATCTCTCCATCACGTTGCACTTCAAAATCCACTGTCTTGCCCACGTTATCGTCGTAAATTTCGTCCATCTGTCTGAACGATGAGATATATGTGCCATTGAGCGATACTAAAATATCGCCCTCTTTAATAACATTCGCTGCTGGTCCTTCAGGTATGATCATATCTGCCACCAAAAGGCCCGTACCGTCTGGATTGCGCTGACGGGCTGCCTTCTCAGCCTCCTCGCTCAAGCCCAAGCGCTGACATTCGTCATAGGGTTTGAGCAAAAACTGTGTGAGGATTGTGCCTCGACTGATAGGCTTGCCTGCAAGAATACAGTCAAGGGCCCGCTTTCCTCGATACAATGGCAAAAAGAAATCCGTGGAGGCTGACGCCGAGCCGCCGGCCTGCAAAGCCAGTACGTGTCCATGGTAATCCACTACTGGTGATCCGCTCGAACCACCGGACGCAGACGCAGCAGCCTGGATATACTCGGTGTTGAAGTCATTATACATCATATCGCCATAGTCAGGGGCGTTTCGATCCACTCGCGAAATTACGCCGCTCAAAATGCTCAATTTCTCTCCAGCATCGTTTCCGATAACTCTGATCTCGCTGCCTACTTGTGCAAGCTCCGGTCGCAGCTCAAGAGCCCGCACTGGCATGTACTTGATCTCTTTGGGGTCAAATTTCAAAAAACCAAAATCGTGGACAGGGTCTCTGTAGATGGCATTTAATGTACATTCTTCATGGTTGTCGAACACAGCATAGCCAACGAAGGGCCCAGGCCCCACTACATGGCGGTTCGTCATGATAATTCCTTTCTCACTATCAACAACGAAACCCGTTGCTTCGCTCACGTATGCTCCTTCGGTATCGAAGGACGAAACGGTACTGAAGTGGATCGATACTACGCTCTGAATTATTTTTGGCGTTAATCGAGCCCAGCCTTCAGACGTTCGCGGCTCCATATCTAGTTTTGTGTGATCATGCTTTTTGGGCTGCCTCATTTCATTATTATTGTTTAAGCAGCGTTTGGGAGACCCTGGTAACATACGGTTCCTTGCGGTCCTAAGAAATGTGTAGAAGTTGCGATACAGGATGGTCTGTAGTTGAGTCAAAGTTATTAGAAAGTTGTTAGTCAAGGGATGAGAAATATGGGATATATCTCAGATTTGAAATCGGATCGCGATGAATGATGATTTATATATGGTTATACAATGGGGATCTGGTATAGCAATATTGTGGGCCGTGCCGCGAAATGCTTATACATAGCAAGAGCAATCACCCGACTTGTTGATGGAAATTCGGGCATTTTTTTGCCACAAAATACTGTTAGGTTTAGCAGACTCAATTGCAAGTATTGAGTGATTCAATCGGGCTTCTAGGCTATTCGTTCACGTGACCTGACTCGAGCTCTCCGCTATACAAGTGCAGGCATAGGCCATGTTTACAAATTAATCCATGTACAGGGCCGATTCGAAAGCACAGAAATTACGAAACAAGCGGATTGTAGAATTGAATCTCGACAATTTCAAGGAGCTCAGGCTCGAGATTCCCCCGGGAATGCTCAAGGGGGGCCCGAAATCTGGCAAGACCGTCAACTCTAGGCGGATCTTGGCGTCGAAAAAGTCATTGGTCAATCACCTCGATAGCGACCCGAAAAGCTTGGAGAGATTCCTCGGGATTGCCTCGAAGCCAAGCCGTTACCCCAAGTCGGCTAAATGCAACATCTGTGGGTATTTTGCATCAGATCGGTGCCTTAAGTGCGGGTCGAGATTTTGCGGCTTTAAATGCCTTGCTACGCATCAAAAGACGATTTGCAAGTAGGCATGTGATAGGAATACCCAGACGCAAGCTGGCTACTTTCAGCTGCTGCATAATTACGAATTGACCATATCTGTTCCGACAGATTACATTAATTGAACAGACACTCAAATTGCGTCGAATTTGCGGAATCGAAAAAAAGTTTATACCATTAGCGAAGCTGTTTAGTTCCCAACAAATGACGACGGCGATCGTGAGCCTCGCAGTCAAGCGGTGAGATAGATACGCCGCTTCGCTATCAGTGCTTCTGAGACGACCCGAATAGTACCCTGGAGGGCTAGGAGTTCCACATGACTAATACAGATCCCCTGGGTTAGCTAGGCGCTCCAGTATGATGGTGCGGTGAAGCTCCTGATCATTGAGCCGATATGGCACTTATCGCAGAACATTGAGGTGGCACTACTTCTTCGATTTACCAGCGCTTACAGCTGAACAAGGACACTAAGAATGGTCCACACATGCTTGAGCAACGCCTGCAGGATTTGTAAACCATTAGTTTGGCTGCTTGCCTCGATTATTATTTCATCGTACGGGGAGCAGGCTCACGAATAAGCAAACTTATAGAGGACTATAGCAAAATTAGTGTAAAGTTTCCGCTCAATGAGCAAACCCTTGGGGACTGCCCATCAGTAAAGTGCGGAGAGTTTTCGTCCTTCTCCGCTTTCGGACGCACCCTGCAGTGGCGGTAGGAAAATGAGATGCAGGCTAACCACTTACTAATCAAGGCAGGGTACGTCGGCCAGGAAAGCGTACGTTACATTAACTCCTCGACCCGAAAATCCCGGGGATGAATTGCCAGCTTGCATGATAAGAATCTATGTAACAACCAAACTACCAAAATTTATCTCTCAAATACGAGAGCAGAGCCGCGCCAATTCTTCTGAAAAATTTTTACTCTGTCTGTGAGTCATACATAAACTTCCATACCAAGCACACTACGATGCGTCTAGGGTTCGGCGTCATGCATAAGTTGGAAATAGTGCAGATTATGAGATAACAAAATTTCAGTATAAATAAGCAGCTCGTCATCCCAGTTCGGTGCAGTAGCCCCACAGAAGTTTAGAACCAAAGTATTGAAAAGAGTATAAGATGGCTTTCTAAATTTATTTGTCCCGCGCTATTAATCGAACCAAAGTAACCAGAATTGAAAATGTTGAAGTAAATTGTGTCCCGTTCGATACTCCCCCCACCTTTTGTGAAAATTGTAAATGTTGATTTGAAGAAACACCAAGAAGAATTTTAAAAATGCCTGAAATGATATATCAATCTCAGTTTGATTTCCCCGTTCCTGAAGAAAAGGACCCCAAGTTTGACACCTTCCCGGTCGTCCCTCCCGTTGACGGAGAATGGACCTCGGTATTCGATAGCTACTTTGTCGCTCCCCAACAGCCTCAAGACGCTACCCCATCCTTCAGTACCGTAAGCCCAGCCGAGCTCCTCTCCACTACGTCAACCGTAACCAACTGTTTCAGCGATGTTGACCATACGCCTCTCATCGAAACTACTGATTTTGCCCAAGACGTGTCTACATGGACTCCTCTGTTTGAGCCCATTGATGAGGTGTCTGAGCATGCCAACGCAGTTCAGCTTGACAGCACCCAAGAGACCGTCGGCAAGTCTGCCCCGGTGCAGCCCCCTGCTTCTCAGCAGCACCCTTCGGCCGCGCCTGGCGAGCAGTCTCCCCCGTCGTTTGCCAAGGCTTTGGCAGCCGAGGTTGAGCGCAAGCTCAAGCGCAAGTCTGCTCGCAGCAGCAGCCATAAGGTTGATGCGATGGGCATCACGGTTTATAACCGTAAGCCCCGCTCCCTTCCTCTGAGGCCCGTCGAAGTATCCGAGACGGCGGACTCTGCCACCGCTAAACGTGCTCGCAACACCGAGGCCGCTCGGAGATCGAGGGCTCGTAAAATGGAACGCATGGTCCAGCTCGAAGAACGTGTGCATGAACTGCTGCACGAGAAGGAAGAGCTGGAATCAGAGGTCCGCAGACTCAAAGCTAAATGCGGCGAGATCTAGATGGCTTGCTTTTTTTCCCCTTAGGGTTTTTTGCAAGCTTATTTATTAGCTGATACACTATAAAGTAATAACCGATAAACAGAATAACGCCGAGTCCGAGCTTAATTTCCTAATTAGTGCATTATGTAGCGCAGCCAAGCATATCAAAACCCCGTTGTACCGTCGAAGCTAGTGAACCCAGATACCAAAAAGAACTTGAAATAGGGTTTTTTCGCGATAGTATTTGCCCAATTCCAGGCCGATGTGAGACGGCCGTCGATACAGGATCCCGCATCGTAAAAGTTATCAGCTCCAGATCCGTCAAAAGCGTGGCGGAAAAAGTCGGCCAAGATCACAATCTGCAGGTCCTCAACACTCCCGTACTGACTCTCTATCCACGCTGCCACGAATGGGTCACGGGCGACTGCAGGTAGTGTCGTCACTACCAAATTAACTGGAATGAGGATGCGTGGAACTTGGAGGTACTTGTCCAAGAAAAACAACGCATTAGGGACAGCGCGGTCTCCCAAATGAACGACGCTAGACCCCACCCATGAGCCTGCCTTTTGCTGAGTGCTGCTGAGGATGTTGTACATCGCGCGGCTAACCTTAGGGCACGCTTTGATGCGGTTGAGTCCCTGACCGGTATCAGCCAATGTGTACCTGCTCTCAGAGGTCATGTCGTCGTCCGAAAGCTTCCAAAGCATGTACATGTCGCGCATGAGCTCGGACCATAGTGTGAGGGATTGCAGGACGTATTGGTACTGGCGTTTATGGTTGTGACTCAGTCTGGCGCCGCCTACACCGTAGGAGATGCCCAAGTTTGTGTCTCCAGAGAAGCTCTCTGCTTGGAAGTAGCTTTTCAAATGGGCAATCATAGTCTGAACTGGGGCACGGTTGGCATGAAGATAGGCGTGGTAATCTCCTATCGAGTAGAGAACCTGGCGAATCACCTCACTCGAAGACTTCTGGCCATACTTGCGAGCCAAGCGCTCTATCGCCTGCTCTTTCTGCTTGATTTCTCGCTGGATCTCCTGACGAGACTTGCCGTCACTCGAAATTTCCTTGGTGGCGGTGAATATGAGATCTTCCTCAAGCAGTTCCAAAGCGTCTGCTTGTTCTAACACGCAATGCACGGTTTTTATAGGCTTGTAGAGGTCAAACCCCATAGTCTCGCTGATCTCGGGTAGCCTCGAGTCCATGATCATATACATGAGCTTACCGAAGGTTCCTCGCATCCTCTCAGGGTTCATAATTTTGTATCTTCTCCCAATTTCAAAGATAGTCTTGAACCACTCTGCGTTGTTCTCAAGCTCTTTACTTTCGAGGAGCTTTTGGCCGTCTTCCATGTTGTTGGCGACGACCAGACCGATGAGAACAGTGCAGATCTCCTTGAGCTGGGCCTTGATCCTTTTCATACGAGAGCCTGCACCTAGGATGTCGACTTTGTCTGTGTACTCTGACACCTCTAGAGCTGCATTCAGGAGTCTAAAGTAGTGACGCTCGCGGTACTCGAGACGCATGGGGATGAACTTGGTATTGACTTTGAACTTCGTTTTCGCTTTCTCGGCATTGGTCAATAGATCCTCTTCGGTGTGTGCGGGCTCATTAGCTTCTATTTCTGGCCGCTGCTCGGGCTTGGAGTCGGTCGTGGCCACGAGTTCGGTTGTTTTGTGACTGCTACGCTTGCCTGTGCGATGGAGGTAACCGAAACAAACTCTGCAAAAATTCTCGTCACAGTTTTTGCAGTGGAGCTCGGCCGGCTGATCCTGGCACTCTACACAGAGGTGCTCCGAATGAACAGTCCCACTGTCGACATCGTGGTCAGAAATGTCCATTTCGCTATCGCTATCATCATTAGAGTTTTGCAACAAGTCTTTTAGCGACCGTTTGGCATTCATTTCTTGAGATTCGCCACCCCGCCACTTTGCTTAATGAACGCAGACCGTCCGGCAGAGGAGGCAGACGAGGACGATATTTTGCAGGGGCTGATTGGGGGATTCCCTCAGATCAGCGACGAGCAGACTCTCGAGCGAGAGAGGATGAAGCTGCTGCTCGGAAACTTCAACGAGGACCAGATGGCCAGATATGAGGCGTTCAGGCGCTCGAATATCAACCGTAATGCCGTGAAGAAATACGCTAACGCCATTTTGAACCAGAGCATCACCGCAAACGTATCTGTTGCGCTCAGTGGTATGTCCAAAGTCCTAGTGGGCGAAATCGTCGAAAAGGCCAGAGACATCCAGTACCGCATCGATGGTGCACCCCCTGACGGGGTAAACCCTGGCCCTCTCAGGCCGGAGCATTTGCGGGAGGCCTGGAGACAGTACAAGCGAGAGACTGGCTCTGTGCCTGGAACCAAGTGGAGAAGAGTCGGTGATGCTGGCCGACTTTTCTAGGGTGCGCAGTGCACAGCTACCAATAATGAGAAATGTCAATTCTTTTGTACGACCTGCCAGCTGTGGGAGGCGACTCGTCAGATAGACCTGACCATGACGACTATCACCATGATGAGGATCACCTCACGATGCATCACACACTTGCATGAAGCCTACGTACTGTTCATCTACCTGCACTGCATGAATTGGAGCGACTCCAGACTTGCGTTTATTTGACCACTCAGTTGTGACCTCCAGCCGTTGCCTCGTGAGCGATGTTTCAAGCAAGTTCAAGCAAGTAAAAGAGACTAGTATATACTACAGCGGTTAGTATCTACAGTCCAGACAAGACAATGCACGTGGTGATCCTGATACTCAAAATCATGATATCCACGACCTGAGAGACTCTTTGAGATCAAATTGAGATAATAGCACGCTCATGAAGCGGTCATGCGATTTTTTGCCAAGATATCTAAGTTACCAATTATGTCTCAAGTAATATCGGCACGAGGTGGTCGATCATGTCGGAGACGCATGTGGTACAAAAAAAGCAACCACCTGAGAATTGTTCAAACTATAAATCCAGATTCCGTGATCTAGCATTGCCCGACTATAGCTGCTTGTCCGGCTATCATACGGTGCATAATTGCTTGCTATCCCAATGCTTCAAATGCATATTCGTGTGGCGTTTGCTACTCTTCTTGACAAATGGGTTTATTCGATTGGTTTTCCTCCGGATCTGGTTCTGATAACAACAAGAATGCCACGCCAGAAGACAAGGCATGCGAGACTGCTCGCTCGAGATTCTTAAAGTGTCTCGACGACCAAAGTATATTCGATCTGTTCAAGCATGAGGGAAGAGCCCGTGCGAATTGTCAAGAAGTCTACAAGGACTTTGAGAACAGTTGTGCGCAGTCCCGAATTGATAAGTTTAAGCAAGAAAGGGCTCAACAGCAGAAGTAGATATCTAGCACCAAACTGAGCCATTGAGTAGGCGTATAGTTTATCTATGCTATTATTGATCTTTTAGACTAATTGCGCAAGAATTGGCAGGAGCAAAGCTGTCGATTAACTGTACTCATGAACGGCTATCTGTCTAGACTACTTGGCATACTCTAGGGCTTGTAGGGGGTTACCAGCATCTCTGAGAACCGCTCTAGACTTTTAAGGCCACGAACTTCGTCAGTGAGCTGCGGTAACTCCACAATGTGGAAGTCCTCGTAGAGCTCGTGGATCTGTTCCAGGTACTTCTTCTGAAGCTTGGACCGGGCATTGCACTGCGTGCAATGGGTGTCCTTGGGGTACAATAGCTGGTTGACAATGATGGTGTTTGTGTCGATCTCGTACGAGGTGAGCTCTTGGATCATACGCTCCGTCTCGTACAGCGACAAGAACTCGGCGATACACACGCAAATGAATGTGGTAAGGTCCGGATTCTTGAACTGCTTATTCGCTAGCGACACCACCTCGCGGGTCGAGTCGAGCTTGGACAGCATCTCGTCGATATTCTTGCCCTGGGGACCCAACAGACTGCCGAGCATGGGGCCGAACTTTGAGCTGAGCTCACGGAACTTTCCAAGCAGGTTCTCCAAGATCGACGGGAACTGCAGGAACCGCAAAGTGTGCCCAGTGGGAGCGGTGTCAAACACCACGACATTATAGTCTCTCTTCTGGATTCGCTTCATGACCTCGGCGAACGCAAGTGCCTCGTCGACACCGGGGATGCTCAGGGCGATATCGTTGAGGAAATCTGGCATCTCGCCCCCTCCGTTCATGTTTCGAGCTTCGTCACTCTGCAAGAACTCCTCGATGGTTCCGCTGGGGTCGATCTCCATTGCACTCAGATTGGGGACCCCGTCGACGGGACGAGGATCTTTCCCGAATTTCTGGCCAAAAGCATCGCTTAGGTTGTGAGCAGGGTCTGTGCTGATAATCAGGACGGACTCGCGGATTTTGGCGAGCTGCAGAGCGACCGAACAGCTGTTGGTGGTCTTTCCAACGCCTCCTTTGCCTCCCACAAAGATCCAGCGGAGCGAATCCTGGTGGAGTATCTCGTTGATAGTGGGATCCATGGGGGTTACAAATGGGGGGACGACTATTTATATGCGTGGGGTAGCCACGAGGTAGGTTCAACAATATTGCTCGAGTAAGTTGATAGATACGACTCTACTTATCATAATAGTATAAAGAATACATAGCATTCTGGTCTACAACGCACCGTGGCAGCGGCCTTAATAACGCCTTTCAGTTATATAATCGTCATGATGCTAAGGCTCAGGAGACCGTTTATGTCAGATGTGGAGTTTGAAGTAGACGATTTACCGGCTGCGGATCACACTACTTTTGACGAAAAAGAGCTGCTGCGGAAGCAGAATGATGCGTTGAAGAGCCAGGTGCTGCAGGCGCTCGGCGAGACGGCAATTCTCAAGAACAGGCTCGGGGACGTGATCAACGACTACTCGGTCAGGCAACAGGATCTCATAGATAGTAAGACACGAGCAACTGAAGTAGCCAATTCAAGAATAGCAGAGCTCGAGCGGAGCGTCGAGAGCCTCAAGGGCCACAACGAGTTCCTGGAGACGCAGGTGCGTGAGTCGAGCGTCCGAAGATCCCTCGGCAGCGAGCCCGTGCAGCAGCCCAAAAGGTCGAGGGTGGACAAGCAAAGAGACCCTCTGCCGTTCAAACAGATAATTGAGCGGCACGTGCTACCCCACACGGCCGAGCTGTGCCTTGACACACTCAATCGGCGGCCGCACCATCCTGACGGCACACCAGCTCTGGCACTGCTGAGAGCTCAAACCGCCGACGAGGCCGTCGAAACACTACTCGGGTTTCTAAGTGGCGACATGGAGCCGCGAGAATATACTGCATGCCTGTCAATACTTTTCGCGATCTACGAGGTGATCTCCATCAAGGTTGATCCGGCCCCTCTGATCGAGGCGCTTGCAGAATGGATCAAGTCCCTCGAGCCTCTACCGCTGCTGAGCGAGTTCAAGGGCCAAATCCATCTCGACAAGCACCAATGCTACCTGCTAACTAATACTCTGTACGGCATCGACGTGCTGCTGGTTTCCGGGGCAGACTGCACGAGGCTGCTGGGATGTTTGGCGGAGTCGCGATGCGAGGCTCTGCGGTGCATAGCACTGAAACTGGGCACCGTGGGAACTCTACAAGTGTCGAACGAGAACCCCAGCCTCGAATTGATGTTTGGCAGCCTGATTGAGAACGCTCCCCTGCATGCCCAGATTCTTCCCGAGTTTGCTGCAGATGAGTTGATGCTGGAGTGGGCCGCTGACGAGATTCGGGCATATTTTGCCGCGAATTTGAGTTCTATCGAGACCAAAGTTTATGCGGCGCAGCTGGTGGCATTCAGACTAAGTTTGAATCCCAGCAAAGACATGTGGACCCACGCGGTACAGTTGCTGGCAGACCAGGTGCACCGATGCACGACAAAAAACCGTTTGTTACTGACTAAGCAGTGCATCGAGTTCCTGTGGGCCCACATGGATGCATTTGGCAGGGAAAATGACTATGCCGATTCCTTAATTTTGACCAGCGTCATGGAAATCGCCCTTACACATTCCGGGTATTCCGACTCAACAATGCGCCGCCGGGCTCGAGATATTCTGCGAAGGTTGATTTCCCCGGAGGACGAGGACGCGTGGAGTCGGCTGTTTGAAGCGTAGCGTTTACCAGCCCAGCTTTTTCTCCCATCACGGTCCCTATGCACGGCCGGTCTCCCTGGTTTTGCAAAGTATAAATATATGGATTACGTTACCAGATTTAGCCAATCCACATCCTTCTAACCTTCACCAATGCTTAGAACGCTGTGCCGAACTAGCGCACGACGCGCGCTAACAAGAGTGCGTACGTACGCCTCAGATGAATTCATCAACTCCACCTCGGCGAACTACGTCGACGAAATGTACGCCGAGTACAAGAAGAACCCCGAATCGGTCCATGCATCATGGAGAGCCTACTTTAAGAACATCGACGGCGGAGCTTCTCCCAGCCAGGCCTTCCAGGCACCTCCTAATTTGTCTCCGCTTTCTTCGGTCGACGCATTGCCCACCCAGGGCTCGTCAGAGGTGCTGGATCACTTGAAGGTACAGATGCTGGTTAGAGCCTTCCAGGTCCAGGGCCACTTCAGAGCGAAGGTAGACCCCCTCAAACGCATTCTTGGCTACAACAAGGAGAAAGTGATCCCCGAAACCACCCTCGAGTACTACGGGTTCAGCGAGTCCGATCTGGATCGCGAGGTCCAGCTGGGACCCGGCATCCTGCCCCGCTTCGCAGAGAACGGCAAGACAAAGATGACCATCCGCGAGGTTTACGAGGCCCTCAAGCAGACCTATAGCAGCTCCTACGGTATTCAGTACATGCATATCCCCTCCCGCGACAAGTGCGACTGGATCCGTGAACGGGTCGAGATCCCCACCCCCTTCAAGTTCTCCAAGGAGCAGAAGCATCAGATTTTGGACCGCTTGATGTGGGCGTCGCTGTTTGAGAGCTTCTTGGCCTCAAAATTCCCCAATGACAAGCGCTTCGGTCTTGAAGGCGGTGAGTCTCTCGTACCCGGAATGAAGACTCTCATCGACAGCTCCGTCGACAGAGGTGTCGAGGCTGTCGTCATGGGCATGCCCCACCGTGGCCGTCTCAACGTCCTGTCCAACGTCGTCCGCAAGCCTCACGTGGACATTTTCTCCGAGTTCAGCGGTTCCGCTGTCTTCGATGAGGGCTCCGGTGACGTCAAGTATCACTTGGGTATGAACTACGTCCGCCCTACCACCAACGGCCGCAAGGTCTACCTCTCTTTGGCTGCTAACCCGTCCCATCTTGAAGCCGAAGACCCCGTTGTCCTCGGTCACACTCGTGCTATTCACCACGCAAAGAAGGACGTTGGCACTTACGACAAGGCAATGTCCGTCTTGCTTCACGGTGATGCCGCTGTCGAGGCCCAGGGTGTCGTCTACGAGTCCTTGGGTACCGCCAAGCTAAAGAACTACTCCACCGGTGGTACCGTCCACATCATCATCAACAACCAGATCGGTTTCACCACTGACCCTAGTGAGGGACGCTCTACCCCATACCCTAGTGACTTTGCCCGCACTATTGATGCGCCTATCTTCCACGTTAATGGCGACGACATTGAGAGCGTGACCTTCATCTTTGATCTCGCTGCCCAATGGCGCTACACCTTCAAGGAGGACGTCATCATCGACCTTATTTGCTACCGTAAGCACGGCCACAATGAGATCGACCAGCCCAGCTTCACTCAGCCCATGATGTACAAGCGCATCGCTGAGAAGGTTCCTCCTCTCGAGCAGTATGAGAAGAAGCTCATCGACGAGGGAACTTTCACCGAACAGGAAATCAAAGAGCACCGCGATTGGATCTGGAACATTCTTGAGGAGCAGTTCCAGCTCTCCAAGAAGGGTCCTGTTAAGGATGAGGAGAAGAAGTGGGTCTCTTCCGAGTGGAAGGACTTCAAGGATGTCAAGGCTTTGGCCGACGAGGTCATTCCCCATCTCCCTACTGCCATCGACGAGAAAGACTTCAAGGAGATCGGCAAGGTTGCCAGCAGCTGGCCCGAGAATTTCAACGTGCATCGCAACCTCAAGCGTATTTTGAAGGCTCGTGGCAAATCTATTGAAAGCGGTGAGGGTATTGACTGGTCTACTGGTGAGGCTCTTGCATTCGGCTCTCTTTTGAAGGAGGGCTTCCAGGTCCGTGTCTCCGGTCAGGATGTTGAGCGTGGTACTTTCTCTCAGCGTCACGCCGTCCTCCACGACCAGGACAGTTATCAGACTGTTACTCCTCTCAAGCAATGCGCAGATGACCCCGAAAACTTCTCCATCTCCAACTCTCACTTGTCTGAGTATGGTGTTCTTGGTTTCGAATACGGTTACTCGCTTATGGATCCCCGTAATCTTGTTATGTGGGAGGCCCAGTTTGGTGATTTCGCCAATACTGCCCAGGTCATCATTGATCAGTTCGTTGCTTCCGCAGAGTCCAAATGGCAGCAGCGTTCCGGTATTGTTTTGAGTTTGCCTCACGGTTACGATGGACAGGGACCCGAGCACTCGTCTGCTCGTATCGAGCGTTATCTGCAGCTTTGTAACGAGGACCCTCGCGCGTTCCCCTCTCCTGAGAAGTTGCAACGCCAGCATCAGGACTGCAACATCCAGGTCGCTTACCCCACGACCCCTGCCAACTACTTCCACCTCTTGCGTCGCCAGCAGCACCGCCAGTTCCGCAAGCCTCTCATCAACATTTTCTCTAAGTCTCTGCTTCGTCACCCCTTGGCCCGTAGCAACATCGAGGATTTCATTGGTGACAGTGGATTCAAATGGGTCATTGATGATACTGAAGTTGGCAAGAACATTAATAAGAAGGATGAGATCAAGCGTGTTGTTGTTTGTTCTGGTCAGGTCTACGTTGGTTTGCACAAGGCCCGCGCTGACAACAAGGTTAATGACACTGCTCTCATTAGAATTGAGCAGCTTCATCCTTTCCCCTATGCCCAGCTTAAGGAGGTACTTGATAGCTATCCCAATGTCTCTGACTTTGTTTGGTGCCAAGAAGAGCCTCTCAACGCTGGTGCCTTCTCCTTTGTTCAGCCCCGTTTGAGGATTGTACTTGAAGAGACCGACAACCACAAGAACTCCGAATTCAGATACGCGGGCCGTGACCCCAGCGCCTCGGTCGCTGCTGGTGCCAAGGCAATGCATAAGAACGAAGAGGAGCTTTTCCTCAAGAGTGCACTGCAATTTGCTTAATACGTACTAAATTATGTATAGAAAATACTTTCCTTGAACTCCGTCCGCCACTAGACACATAGCGGTTGACCACTAATAGTACGCCACTTCCGCCACTTCTGAAATTTTCACTTCCACCTTTTCAGATGAGACCTATCGTAATTAAAGGACACGAACGTCCGCTTTCTCAGCTGAAATATAACCGCGAAGGTGACCTTCTAGTTAGTACTGCTCGTGACAAGGCCGTCTCTGTGTGGTTTAGCGACAACGGAGAGCGGCTCGGTACCCTTCCGCATGAGGGTGCAGTTTTCACGGTGGATATCGATTCAGACACTAAAATCTGCGTTACCGGTGCGGCTGACAACTTTGTCCGTGTATGGGGCCTCAAAAACGGCGAGCTTTTACTGAAAAAAGAGATTCCTACGACTGCCCGTTTCGTTGAGTTATCTCCATCAGGCAAGCAACTCCTGGTCATTCGAGAGAACCAGCGTAGCTACAAGTCTGCTATTATTATATATGACATCAGCTTTGAGGACCTCTCCTCCGTAGCGCTCGAGGAGAAGGTCATCTATGAGTTGGACGCTACCAAGTCGGCGTACGCTCAGGCGAGCTGGTCGTTTGACGAAAAGCATATCCTCGCGGCACACAAAGATGGCTCCATCTCCAAAATAAATGCACTAAATGGCGAAGTCGAGGTTTCAAAGAAGATACATGACGAACCCGTCACTGATCTGCAAATGTCGCCGGACAGAACCTATTTTGTGACTTCAAGCAGAGACAAAACATCGCACCTCGTTATCGCAGATAGCTTGGAGGTGATTCACACCTATCTTGGTGATGTACCCCTCAACTCCGCTGCTATCACCCCGATCAAGGACTACATCATCGCTGGCGGAGGTATTGCGGCCCATCAGGTTACAACATCATCGAACGGCAAATTCGAGTCTCACTTCTTCCATAAACTTTTTGAAGATGATCTTGCACGTCTTGGAGGCCATTTCGGTCCTATAAACACAATCGCCGTGCACCCATTTGGCACCTCTTACGCCTCTGGTTCTGAGGATGGTTATATTCGTATCCACCATTTCGATCAGAATTACTTTGACTTTGATTACGGCAAGACCAGTGATAAATGATTCTAGTAATTTCATCTACGTACATGCCAAACTATCTAGACGTGGGAGGTATGCTCTTAAAAATATATTCAGTGTGTTTGTAGCTGAGGCTTTGCTTTATCTGTGTAGACGTAGATATGAGACCATCCAGACTTCGCCCTTGGCATATGGCTCGGAATTTCAGGCGGCTCTCGTGGAGAGCCTAGATGAGCTCGTTGAACCTGCTGAATCCGAGCGAAGTCTTGGACATGACGAGAGGGAGAAGAACGCTGAGTAGTTTGGGTGGACCTGGGGCTCTCAGTTGGCGTTGGGCCGGGATCCTCTACCTCTCCAGCAGAAGATCGCCGATGCCGCATACAATATGCGATAACCACAAAGAGAGTGATACCACACGCAAAGACACCAACTATTACTGATACCAGCACAATATGAGATGGTACCATAGAGTTGTGTCGCAATTGACATGCATTTTGAGGCACGAGGTAACCTTAATGTAATAACTTATCTATCTAAAATAACTCTGCAATGTCACTATTTACAGGTGCGAATGTTTGGAGAGAAAGTCCAGCGGCCATTTGTGCCAAGTTGATCTTTTCTCTCTTCAAGTCGCTATCATCACGCAACCAGTCCTTAGACTTTGCAAGCTCGGCGGCCAATACTCCGCAGAAAGTATCACCAATACCACTAACACTCTTGATCTGACTCTGTGGAATCTCTTCAGGAATAGGGAAGTGTTGAATCAGTACAGTACGGTTGTGCTTCCCTGGGATGTAGACAGAGTTGGTACCGTAGATGTCTGCAGTGCGATCCCTCAGGAATTCTATAATCTGGAAAGTAAGTACACCATGTTCACCCAGTTTGACAAAGAGATTAGGAATATAGGGGAGCAGGTGGATCGCGGCCTGAACAAGTCCAGACTGGACGATATTTTCCAAAGCCTCAGGAGAGCGGCGAATGAAGAGTTGCAGCTTGTATTGAGTCTGAGGGTTGTCCAATGGAATAGAATCAATCACGGGAAACCAGTGCTCGAGATCAAATCTATCGTTGTAGGAGAACTCCTCAAACATGCTCATGAGCTCCATAGAGTTTGGTGTAGCCATAGTAATGCTGGCATCTGGGAAGCACTTGAGAGTAGTGTTGGCTAGGGTAGCGCTCTTTGGAATACTCGTAGGTTCAAACAGCTTGATCGCTGGGAAGTCGATCACCTTTTGCATCTGCTGTCGGCCGAGATTTGCGTCAAACACCACCACTTCAGGGGACGCTCTCTCAAGTTCCTTCTGGATGTGGCCAAGATCCATTTTCTCTATAGATTCCATATCGGAGCAGGCCACAATGAGGGCACCATTGCAGTCGTTCATTGACACATAACGGGCACTGCGCTTGGCAGGGTTAATGGAGATACCGGTAGTATCGAGCGCTGCGCTTCGGAGAATTGCGTCCTTTTCTCTCTCACCAATCTCACTAATGAGGCGGGTGGAGACACCGGTGTAAGTGCATGCCTGGGCAACATTGCGGGCAACACCTCCGATGGAAGTGGTGACATGGCCAGGGTATGACGAGACCGAGACGTTCTCAGTGTTCAGGGTGCATGTGAGGTCTTGCGAGATTGATCCAACAACAGCAACCTTGACTGGGCTCTTGCCTGAGGGCTTCGCTGTGGTCGGGGCAGGGGCCTCACCTGTCTCGCTGTTCTTTGGCGGGGAGGGGGCGGCAGGCCTTACAAGCTCTGGGGGAATCTGCATGGAGACTCCATTATCGACTTCAGCAAGCTCGCGTGCAATCTTCGCAGCCATACGCGCATTGTTTTTGACAAACTCAATGTTCACTGACACCGTGTCACCCTGAGTGAACTCCCAAACCTTCTTTAGCAGAAAAGGGGTCGTATCCTTGCCAGTGATGCCCTGCTCGTCAGCCTCAGCCAGTGCGATCTCGATTGCTCCGTTCACGAGCTCTGGGGACATGGCGAGCTCCTTGGGGCAAGGGACGCACCAGACCGAGCCTTGGTTCAAGCCGAACTTGGTGCCTGCACTGATGATATCGGCGGCTTCCCGGGGACTGTCGAACGTGAAAGGAGACTTGACGCCGGAGTCTCTAGTGAAAAATCCAGGAACGTTCTCCTGCTCGAGCGTGTAGACGGGGACGCCTTTTGTCTCCAAAAACTCGAGGGTTTTCGGGATGTCGAGGATACTCTTTGGTCCAGCACACACGACGGCCACTGGGGTGCGGCCAAGCTCCTCCAAGTCGGCACTGATGTCCCAGGTCTCGGCGACTCCGCGGTGCACACCTCCGAGGCCGCCAGTTCCAAACACCTTGATGCCGGCCTTGTTGGCGAGGATCATAGTGGAGGCAATTGTGGTCCCCCCTGTGAGCTTGTTGGCCACCACGGACGGGATATCGCGGCGAGAGATCTTGACATAGTTCTGACCGCTCGCCAGCACTTTCAGCTGCAGATCGTCGATGCCTACATGCCCTACGCCGTCAATGAATGCGCAGGTGGCCGGAACACACCCCTCTTCGCGCACAATGTCCTCCACCTGGCGGGCCATATCGTAATTTGCGGGATATGGCAGCCCGTGGGTGATGATAGTGCTTTCAAGAGCGACCAAGGGCCTCTTTTTAGCAATTGCGTCCTGCACTGCCGGGCTCAGGCTCAAATACGAGCGAACACACCGGAATCGCAGCCTACTGACCCTATTGGTGATGCGGAACATGCTTACGATAAAGCTGATCTGAGATTTATAAGGTCTCCAGTGTGCTGTGACGCACATTTATAAACGTACTGTATGTATAGATTATTCTGTAATTTATAGCCGAGCCATAGCCGTGCCTCAGCAGGCGATTCTATCGATCTGCCTGGTATCTTGATTACACCTTCATAACACCCCGACTAGGAGCGTCATCGACATGTTCTTCCTCAAGGATCTGTCACTGGAGCTTGAGCTCCATCCGTCCTATTTTGGGCCTCACATGCACCAGTACCTGCGCACAAAGCTGTTGCAAGAGGTTGAAGGCACTTGCACGGGCCAGTATGGATATATCGTGTGCGTGATGGATGGCATGCATATAGATGTAGGCAAAGGACTAGTGCCGTCAGGGGTGGGCTCGGCGGTTTTCACAGTACACTACAAGGCGATAGTATGGCGGCCGTTCAAGGGCGAGGTCGTTGATGCTGTGGTTACAAATGTCTCGAAGATGGGGGTATTTTGTGACGTTGGGCCCATGTCCATCTTCGTGTCGGCACATTTGATCCCCTCAAATATGAATTATGACCCCAGTGCCAACCCCCCCGCTTTTGTGAGCGACGAACAGAGCATCTCCAAAGGCTCGCATGTGCGAGTGAAAATTGTCGGAGTGCGAGCCGATGTAGGGAACATGTTTGCAATCGGCTCCCTCAAGGAGGACTTCCTGGGACTAATATGAAAACGGCATAATAATGTATATACCTACATGGACGGCCTGGTGTAGGAGAACACCGATGTAATATAATATGCTAAATAACCACCTCACTGCTCCACTTTGAGCCTGATGGCGTCGACGTCGAGCCCTAGAGCCGCCAGGTCTTTGGCTAGAGGCGCATCCCAGGCCTTGGCCTTGGCTACCCCGTACAGGATGTCGTAGGCGTACGCACCAACGCGAGGCGAGCAGACGCTCATAGTGACCTGCATAGTCTGGCAGGCCTGGGCGATGAGCTGCGGAGAAGCATCAATGAACGGGTCGCTCAGGACGCTGCGGAAATTCTGAACGATGGCTTGCAGATGCACCACCGACAGGAGCTGGGCCTTCTTCACCACCAGCTCGAGATTCTGAAACGTGCTGATCAGCAGTTCCACATTGTTGTTCGTGTGCTGCATGGCACTGAGGGGTCCCTTTGTAAAGATAAAGTTCAGTTGCTCCCGTTCTGTGGCTAGGGCCAGCAAAGCACGCACGGCAGCTTTTTGTAGTTTCTCTGCGTCCAACGGCTCAACAGCAGGAGGCAAGTAGCTCAGCAAGAGTATCAGTGCATCCCAGAACACGGGTATGAGCCCAGTGCTCTCTAGCTTTGCCCGAGCTTTCTCAGCTAGCCTCGCACACATGTGTGCTCCTTTGACTTTGAGAGAGTGGTCGCTGGAATCAATGAGGTTCAGCGTGGTCGGGACTATGAACGTCCACTGCTCCTCATAGTGCGGGGAGTCGATCATCCCCTCCACCAGCCAGGATTCGAACTTGAGATCCACATAGGGGACTACTGGTAGTGTGAAGTTGATGTTCGGGCGGGCCTGAGACGTGAGCTTGCCGGTCTTTTCGAGCTTGGGTCGCAGCATTTCGACTGCCTCGGCCCACAGCTCTGGCGAAGCGTCGATCTCGATGGGCATGCCCTGCTGGTATCGCCAGAACGTCCTACGCTCGAGCTGCGTCAGATCTGGGCCGGTATAATGCTCGAGGGCGGCTCGAATACAGATCTCAGGGTGCGGGCTTTGCAGATATTGCTTGATTTTTTCGTTTGCATCAGGGCTCTGCACAAGTCTACATAGGTGAACCAAATCCCGATACGGCTGTTCGAGGGTCTGTTCATTAATATCTATATTGCTGACAGCTTCAGCCGGGAGTTTTCTGTCTGGGTTCGAGGTCCATGCCCGCAATTGATCCATTAGTGCTGGTTCTGCTGGATTAGCGAGATAATCGACTCGTTGGTGTCGAGGTAGCGATTTACACAATTAGCTAAGCAGTTTTGCTCGCTTGAGCTGAGGCTCGACGAGCTCGCGGATCTGACGCATTTTGAGAAACACAGGTCAGTGAATTGGTGGATCTGGGCCCGGATGCGTGCTTTGTTGCCCTCGGACTCAATCCACTCGGCCATCTCCTTCTTGGACTTGTCGTCGAGATTTCTCAAGCTCTCAAGATTTGACATTAGGTAAGATGAATCGCCAGGGACTCTTATAGCCCAGTCACGGTGTGCGGGTGTTGGCAGAACCACTAAGCTGCGCTGCAAACGGCCGCTCGCCAACTACTCGCTCCACGCAATTCTTCACCGGCGCCCCATTTGCCCCATGCGTGCAGCCAAATGCCAATCTATGCACGTAGCATCACGTGTCCAGACGCGTCATCTTACTGTCCTGCGTTTATTTACATTGAGATAAATGAGCGCGAGTTCCCCGTTGGCGCCGCGCAAGCGCGCCCGCGAGCACACTCCTACGGGGCACACTCTCGGTGGCCGTCAAGCGGGCCCAGACGATTCGGAATTGGACCCAAGTTTCCTCAATATGCGGTCGCGTCTCCATTATACCCCCCAAAGCCCGCGAGCAAACAGATTTTTCGACTTTAAATCCGATAATACGCGTCGAGATTCGGCGGTGAGCCAAATTAGTGGCATCAGCCTGCCGGCGCTGAGGCCCAGTCATTCGCCACATATAGTTGAGCAGGAAGCGCAGGTACTGGAGCCGTCTTTCGATGAAATGAGGCACCAGAAAGCGAGGAAAGAAAAAATCCAAAAGCGTGAAACCCACGGGCGCACATACGGCAAGCAACCCGAGCGACCGCAGTCAAAATCGCGGCAGGAGCCCAAGCCTGAACAGCCAAAGTCGTCTGAGCAGCGCCAGAACCTGCTTGGCAAGTTCAAGAGCGGGTTCAAGTTCAGGCTTGCGAATCTGGAGGCTCGCAATCAGGAGAACGGCTCGCCAAAACGGCAGATGCCTGCTACAGACCACCCTGATTTGCATTACCAGTCCGCCGAAATTCCCGCTGCCAAGCGGGCGTTCGAAGCCAGGACCTTTCCTAGTGCCTTCCGCACCAAGTCTTTAGAGGCCCAGCTATCGGAGAAGCAGATTGAGGTTCAGAAGCTAACTCATGATCTCCAGAACGCGGTCTCCAAGGACGAGTTTCTTGCTGCCGAGGCTAAGCGCACGGAGGAGATTAGCAGACTCACGGCAACGCTACAAGAACGCGACCGCGAGCTCAACAAGGCTCGCAATGAGATCCACGAGTGGGAACACAAGTGCCGCACCGCAGAGGAAAACCTTCATATTACCACCCGGGACCTGTCTTTGCAGAGAAAGCGCGGCGAGAGTGCCGAGAGAGAGCGCGACGACCTCGGCGCAGACAAGCTGGACCTCGAAAACAAAGTCGAGAGTCTCCTCCATAAACTCAAACGAGCAGAAGAGTCAAACAAAACTCTCAGGGAAGAACGCAGTGCCCTCCACCAAAGAGTCAGTAATGAAACGGTGTCTGCTGATGTTGCTAGAAAAGAGTACGCCGCCGCTCAACAAGAGCGTAAACATCTCTTGGATACTATTGAGGAGTTTAAAGAGCATCTTGAGGACCAGAAACTGAAATTCGAGGCAGACATAAAGAAGCTGTCCGACGAGCGCGACGACATCAAACTAGATGCTATCAAGGCTCAGAATAATCTGAAGGCCGCCCAGGAGCAAATAGAAGGGTTCAAGGCTTCGGAAAGCACTAATCGAGAGGAAATAGACCGCCTGAAGAAAGCTATCACCGACATGTCTGTGGAAGCCGCCAAGGTTCGAAACATGCTGGATTCTGCTAATTCAAGGATCGCGCTACTAAAGCAGGAGATTGATGAGGACGCTAGGGTCGTCGAGCTGCGCAAAGAACTTCGAGTCTATGAGAATGACAAGACCAGAATGGAGGCGTTGCTCGAAGATGCTAAAGGACGATTGAAGGAGCTGGAGCATCGAGTCAGCCCGGAGGGTGTCGCCACTGAAATAAGAAATGCAGACGAAAGGACAAAACGTCTAGGCGAGAAGTACACTGAGCTAGACAAAATGTACTCGCAACTCAAGATCGACTTTGATAGAGCCAACGAGGAACGCCAAGCCATGCAAACAATGATTCAGACTCGTAACGAGGAGCTCGCCCAGGTGCGCCAAGCTCGTGGCAGCGCCGAACAGGTGGTGCGGCAGCAACAGGAGCTCATAGCGCAGATCCAGAATAGGGTCGACCAAGCTGAAGCCCAGAGTAGGGAGCTGCAGAATCAATTTGAGGAAGCCCGCCGCGAATACGAGAACGTGGTCGCAAGAGTGAACTCCCTCACTGAAGAAAGGCTCGCAGAGTCGAGACAAGAAGCTGAAGCAAACTTGAGCTTGCAACGAACGAACCTTGAAGCCGAAGCTAACGAGTTCTTGGCTCAGAAACAGCAAGATTACCAGGATAGGCTCAATGCAGCCGAGAAAAAGTTCTCGGCAGCTGTCGAGAACCTTAGAAATGAGTATGATGTTACCATGGCTCAGCAAAGACACGGATTCGAAGAGCTGTTATCCAATGAGCAGCAAAAGTGTCAACAGGAGTTGGACAGCAGCGAGCTCTACTGGAAGAACGAAGCACAGAAGGCACTCGATAGCGCCCTGGCAGAGATGAAGGAAAAATACGACAAGGCAGCAGAGCAGAAACTTCAAAAGGCGATCGAACCATACGGCGAGCGTATCTCAAAAGTAATCGAGGCTCTGAAGGTCACACTCGATTATCACACTCAGAAGGAGGCCCGCATGATTTCAGTTTTGGATGATTTAATATTTATAAAGGACTTCAGTTGCCGCTGCCTCCAGCAAATTGAAGAACTTGATAACGATCGCCTTGTTTCTATGGGTATCCCGATCGAGAGCCCACGTACCTTCGAAGGAACTGCTACTATGGTGTTGGCTGCCGTGCGAATGGAAAGGCTCAAGAGTCACCCGGGACGCCCGAGAGTATCCAAGGAGCTGAAAGAAAGGTATAGAAGCTTCCAACGTGATACCTAACTATTTATATTCATAGACGAACTACTTTCTCAGGAGCCTGGCTTCATTGTTTGAGCCAGCGCTTGGCGGGTCAATACTTAGACATCAAGACTAATGACACAATCAATATTTCCTGCGCTCCATTGGCGCATTTTGTACTCGATGAACAGTACAGAAGTTTATTCTGTGTTCAAAACGCCAGTCATGCACAAGCTGCAGAGACTTTATGCCAGTGTAAAAAGATGCATGATCTTGGTAGCAATTGGCTGGTTACATCTACCAGACTAATCAGCAATACCTCGCTGGTTATAAGGAATGTGACTCAGCTCCAAAAGCGCATGTCCCTTGTCAATTGGCGCTCGGCGTAAACGCGACGCGACAATGCTACCATTACCTATATTGATTAGGCTTGCGCGACAAGGTCAGTACAAAACGTAGCTCAACGGAAAAGATAACAAGGTTCGCATTGATGAGGTCAATATATGGCTGCTTCACGTTTCCATACTGGACTTCTCCTCATGCATATCGGTGCTCATGCATATCGGTGCTAAAGTGCACATCTCGGTGAGTCTCACAAAAATATGTGAGGATGCGGCTGACGTTTATCCGATAATGGACAGACCAATTCATTGAGAAAAATTATCCTTACAAATTGAGCATTTCTAGTGTCACATTCTACACATCACTGAACGCATGCATACTATAAACAAATCAACTGGGACTATACAACAGCAATATTTCTCTATGATTAGCAGGAGAATCTTCATTGCACTCATTGCATTCCCCCGCCTTTTCCTGCATGCAGAAACGCAGGTAGCCACACCAGAGCGACGTCAGGTGTTTGGACTTCCATGTGCACCCGCCTTATTGCTTCTTGATGGTCCACAAGGGCCACAGATCAGCGCTTCCGCGACGAGCTATGTTGACATACTCCAGGAGGCTTCTTTGTACCTTGTACTTTTTGGTGTTATCGTTTATCTCATGATTCCGCAGTCAAAACGCTCCAATTTCGAGAAGTGGATCGCAGAACACAAGTATGTGATCGTGGTTTTCACAGCCCTGAAATTCTTTGTTGAGATCTTTATGTTTGAAGATAGTCTTTCAGAATACGCGGATTTGCTTAAAAAGTCGAATAATACTATCATCGAAAACTTTAGATCTAGTGGACCTAGCAGCACAAGATTGCCCTCTAGGACTTGCGACGAAGCTTCAAGTAGCTGTGAAGACACAGAAGAAATTACTGACGTTACACCTGACACGAATTTTAAGGAACAATCCCCTATTATTGGGGAGTATCTTGAGAGCTCATCCTTATCTATGTGTCCAGAGTATAATTCCAGTATAGTGCTGAAAGCAGCAGCTGAATCGTCACTTATCCACAGTTCTGTTCAAGAAGACGTTGAGTTGCTTATATCGAAGAAATCTGCGGGAGTCGCACCTGAAATAACGAGCACGTCGGCATTTCCCAGCAAAATTGGGGATATTACTTTTGTATCGCCCGAAGAGTGTGCTGCTATTGTTGCTTCTGATACTAATGCAGTGCTTGGTAGCCAACATTATTCTGATCAATCGTCCGAGGAACAAGATATGTGTTTGTGTGAATCGAAATATCCCGATGTTTTTGCATCAGAGGACGGTAGTTCCAGTTCTGGTCTTGATAACAAGCACAGCTCGTCTACCTCTGTTAGCGCTGATAGCAGCAGAGCTAATATTGTTGTACAAGCGGAGGTTGGTGAGCTTGGCACTGGTCAGCTGCCAAACTCAAAATCGTATGAACTGAAAACGTGCTCTAATACACTGGAATCACATGGCTTGGACTCATGTTCTCCTCCGGACAGAAAAATTACTTCTGCGCATTCAAGGGCTCCTGATATTTTCAACGAGCACACTGCACAGTCTCAAGTTAGCGAGGTTGTGCTTGATCGGGACTGTAACGTGGATTTGTCGGAAGGCACGTCATGTCTTAATCCTGTCAGATCAGGGACTTCTAGTTTATCAGAGATGCCCACAACCATAAATGCGAATGCACTTGGCAGGGCTAGATGCACTGAGGCAGGTAAAGGTCCTGAAAGCACCAAGCACCTCAACGAGCCGCTCAATGAAATCCATCTGGAGAGTACATCGCCGAACGTGTCGTCATGCTCGAGCGTCTCTAAGTATAGAACAGCCCCAAACCCTCCTGCAACGCTGGCCTTCTCTGGGAGCACTCATTCTTATGAAACGGATTCTCGAGGGGACTCCATTGTGGAGCTCAGATTCAGTACGCCGAACGGAGACATCTTGAGGAAAGAAAGTGTCAACATCTTAGCTGGAGATGAGCACATGCTATTAGGTATGGAATCAATGAATATTCTAAACGAGCGTAATTCTCGTTGCAATGGACATCGTAGCGCATCTCCTCCAACCACACCTAAGAATAGTTGGAAATGGTTCAAGTCAAACCAATAACGAATACGCACCTATAAAAACCACAAAAGTATTGTCTACTACGTTCAACTTAGCTAGCAAGTAGTATGTGGACCACGGATGTAAATAGTGCTGAAATAAAATTGTAATTCATTCGTTGAGGGTACATTGATACTAGGTGACAGTGCACACAGACCAAGAAGATGGATATGGCAATGCATACAAGATGCATATACCTCTGACTATGCGCTTTAGGCACGCGGGTTCTACGCATAACAAGATACTTTTGTTATGGACAATAGTCGACTTGAAAAAAGCCTAATAACTTACATGAGATTACAATTACCTTTCATGAATCCTCCCTCTACCCTTCAGATATGCGTTCGCATTCTGCGTGTGAGGTACCCAAAGGTCCTATATTGAGCATACCCTTTCAGGAAGGTAGTATTTTCTCAGGCAAGATCAAATGCATGGTAAGTATAAGTCGTTTTAGGCTCCGTTCATAGAGATAGGAGATAATTGGCCGGCATACGATTTCCTAGTATGAACTGTATGAAAGACACTGATTGTATCACTCATATGGGCGTAGTTAAGAGTTATGGAGGAAAGAGAGGCATACTATAACTCCATCGGGAATATCATATGCACTCGCTGTCTGTTATACCCTTATTAGGCAAGCCGAGTGCGTGCAGTACTAGCTCTGCGTAAGCAGCTCATTACATGCATAATTCCGAAATAGCACCACATTCGGAGTTCAGTACATGCCTAATTCGGAATGGCAGCAGCGTAACTGCCCAGATACGGAACAGCACCGCATATTCTCTCTCAATGCGCTCATCATTTATAATTATTGAAATTTAATAATTCCTTAATTATTCCCCAATTTCTGACTCTTCTTTTGATAATACTCAAGACTATTAAATTATTTTCTCAGGTAACACATTACTCTTTATGGG
>JAMAJQ010000012.1:0-46367 GCA_023628975.1 Wickerhamiella pararugosa | reverse complement strand
TGTAAGGTGGAACGAAAGGCACGCAAGCATAATGGAAACTTCAGTGGCAATCATTCTCGATAGTGTTCAAGTGCTGAGGACGTGATATATATACTCATACGAGTGGTTATTATTGCCATAACCGTCGACTAATGCGCGCACTGTAAATGCCCCATATAGCCATTATGTGCCGCATTACCATGCTAGATCTTGCGCCATGCTAGATCTTATGCGGGTTAGAATTTCTGTATCCGGAAGGTAAACAGCAGATCTGTGCGATTGCAGTGTTCTTCCTTAAGTGTACAACATTTCAACTATTGCACAAATAGTAAGTTGACTGAATATGAGATCTTATATTATAGAATAATAAAATAACTTCTTTTTATGATATATGTGGAATGGTTAAGTAGAAACACTGCATATCCTGCATCAAATAATCCTGGGCTTCGTGCACTGTAGCGAGGATAGAGTATAACCGTATAACCTTACAGCAAAAAAGGCGAAGGCTAACCACTTATCTGGTTGCTTGGCTTATCCTCAATGTTGCATACAAGATTTTTATACAAAATAGATGATCAAGATGCCGCAAACGCATGATCCAATCGACTCTTAACCGCTGTATAGGTCAACTAGCTTGTTATATTAGCATCTCATTTTCTTGTAGCGCCAAATCCCTCAAGAGCAAGCAGTTCTCGACAGTAAGCACAAGTCTCGTACTGCAATGAAATACGTCTAAAATGGACCCACACATACTCGCATTTGATTTCTATTATTAACCTGTGAAGTCCGAGTGTATTGCTCCCTGGTATTAGTCTCTGTAGAATTATCCTACCTCTTGATATATACTCATTGTCACGTAGTGGGCCTCGTCGTTAGTGTGACTTTCTAGCTTTTGATATCGATCGCCACAGCGTAACGACGCGAAATTGGTGGTATGGTCTCTGTGTTTCGAGTAACCCAATTTCCTGTATGTTCTCCTGTGTTTTTTGGTTCTATGGTATCCCTATTTTCGGATAGTGCCCATGTTTAATGGCTGGGGACAACCCGGCTCACATACATGATCCTGCATGTTGCCTGCTTCGGAATATAAAACAAAAAACGAAAACTGCATCGAGTGTATCTCAATCACCGTTTTGATGCATAAATAATTGCGGTAAGTACAGGCTAGTTGACTCACACTGCAGCCTTTCTTATGGGGTCTAATTTGGGTGCACATCCTAGTAACAAAAAGACTGAACTTCTACATGGATAAAATGTTGTCATAATGGGAGTTCCAATAAGCTCGTATATGAAAAACAAGTACTAGCTAACTACCACAAGTCGACTGAAAAACCTTGTAAGATGTGGCTAGCCCGAAAATCTTGATTCCATCTTACGACTCACGGAAGCCATACAAACCAAATCTGGCAAACTTTCAAGCCTAAATTACCCCGAGGGCCACTTTTTCTGGATATATAAATGCACGAGTGAGTGATCTTATCAAATTAGATATGGCAAGGGTTTTATATTCTATAGGTTTGCGCCAAGCAATCTACCAAGAAATAGTTTGGAAATAGCCACTTCAAAACAACGATATTATCTCGGTGAGTACGGTCGATTTATGATGATAAAGGAATTCGGAGGTACCGCGATGGCTAGCAATGCGTCCTGCAGAAGTAGCTATGGATGCTCTACAAGGTCCCGCTAAAAATCGTCATAGCCTTTGGTCAGTGAGTAAGCTGCAGGGTCAGCTTTAGCACAGACAATGCCAATTGTGTCTCCAAGTAAGAGGGATCTCGTTAAGTTGAGCTTAGATGCAGGACCTTGGGAGATACGGCTCCATATAATAGCCCATTCGTCATTTGTATAGGGCACCTGGATAAAGCGAGTGAGACTCTCTTTGGTCTCGAGCTCGGCAGCGTGATCTCCCAGGAGCTCTAAGATCGCCGTTTTATATTTCGTCATATCTCTGGCGAGATCGAGAACCGAGAAATACAACTCGCGTGCACAATGGGACTTCACATACAATGTCAAGATATCCATGCTGAATTTTACAGAGTGCGAATCGAGGAAACATTGTAGGAGAAAGGGATCTTCCCCAATAGCACGTAGAATCCAGGAATTGATTTCGTCGGGAATATCTATGTCCGTAGCGAGGTGAGCCAGGCCATTCTCGAGGTTCAGCTGGTCAAACTCGTAAAGAGCCTCTACATAATCCCTCTCGTTCTGCGGGAGAATGACTTCTTGTGCATAATGGTCCGACAGCGACGAGCCCTCCATTAAAGGATAGCAAAGAAAAATGTAGTAATAAATTAGTGGTTTCTCCTTGAGGCTTTGTAGATCTTGAGAGTCCTCAATCTTTTCAATGAGCTCGAGCATGCCAGTAACGTCTGCGGGGGGGTAGAGAGGTGCAAGATCACCAAGGTATTTGTCAATACATAGAGATCCCACTCTTCTACGAGTGACGCGGATTTGATCTAGAAAAGACCCTGTGTACGGAAGCTTCCCCACTGCCTTGACTAGAGCTGATGGGAATGACATGCTTACGTAAAGCTAAACTTGGTGCAAAGTATCTGGAGATAATCATGACGTACCTGAGAAGAATTGACAATTGCGATGGTGTGGGATCATACACCACACGTCCTATAAAATGACTAATTTGAAAATTCTAGAAATCTGTAGCACTTGGAGACCAGATGCTGCCATTGCGTGCATATGCCTGGAGTAAGAAATCACACCAATTTGTCGGTTCTGCACTCATTTTCATAAGCTACGGCCACTCGAGTCCGTAAAACATGCATCTGCACCCGCGTGGTCGGTAAAGCATGTTATGTGTACCAGTAAACGGCCTTATGACCTGGGAGCATCCATTACATAATACATTTATCTATGTCCCTACAAGTGTCCTACGGCGGACGGAAACAGTGTAAAGTCCCATTTTCACCTACAACGTTACTCGTGCAAGTTCGGGATGAAGCCTGTTTACAATTCAATCTAGATTCTCTCAACTTCACGCTCTCGTACAACAAGAAGGCGCTTGATTTGACTCTTCCGGTGCGACTCGCCAATTTAACGAGCAATTCACGTATAGATCTGGTGAGCGTGCAATACAAACCAGAAAATAGCGCACGCGTAAAAATACGGCTTCCTTCCGGTGATTTTGTCGGCACCTACTCGGTATCGACTCGAATTTCAGATATTTCTCGAGACGCCAATGCGGGAGCATACAAGCTCATGCTTTCACAAGTCGAAATAGATCAATCAAAGACTCTTGCCCAGCTCGGTGTCCAGGAATCGGTAGTTTTCGCTGCTGCAAAGGCCGCCACTGCATCTGCACAACCCTCAGCCCCCAAGCCTAGTGAGAGAGTGATCGCACCACGCAAAGAGCAGAAGCCGCAGTCTGCTACTGATCCACGCCAGGCGATTGTGCAGCTCCCTGGTAGCACCGATTTTTCACGTCTTGCCCCTCCTGGTGATGGCCCAAGCGAGGACCAATTCAGAACATATTATAATCACATCAGGGATCAGGCGGCACCCAAGGCAATGGTCTCGAAATCAACAAAGGCTCGGTTAGACCAGACAAACCGCAGCAAAATAGAGCAATTTACAATCAGAGTACGGCTCCCCAACGACTACAGCATACAAGGCGTTTTCTCCGCCCAAGAGACTGGAGCGCAGGTGTACGATTTCGTCCGAACTTATTTAACTAATGGGGTTCCTCCATTTACCTTAGAAACCGTCTCGCCAGCCAAGGTGCTCGAGCCTAGCGCGAATCTCCTGGTTGACACCGATTTCAACTCTCGAGTCCTGTTAGTCCTCAAGTTCCAGTCCAAGTTCAGCGGATCGCTGCTGAACCAGAAGGCAACCGACCTCATCAGCGAGAAGTCTAAAATTGCTAAGGAGCCTCAACCCCAAAAGAAGGCTGAGAAGGAACCGAAATCCAGCTCCTCTAGTTCTAAAACTCCAAAATGGTTGAAGCATATAACTAAGCGTAAATAGGGTAAAGTCCTTGAGTAGATGCGTATAGTATAGAATATTTAGACACATTTTCTTGCTTAGAACTGGCGCGGTGCCCTGCTTATTTGCCGAATACAAGCGCTTTACTTCAAGTTTTACACGGCGTGAAGGTCCCGCTGTGCACTCGCGATCACTCGATGATCACGCCAAAATTTCCTCTAAAACTATATATCAGAGGGCATTGAGTTTAGCATCAATTGTTTTTTGAAACAGTGCTGCACAGTGTTCCCTTTTCGGTTGGCAATGTTGTAGTATACAAATATTCGGGGTTCATACATACTCATAGACAGCTCTATCACTGCTTTGAACTTAATGCCAGGAGATTATCGCTTCCTAAACGTGCTGGGTCGAGGAACCTTTGGTAAAGTTGTACGGGCTTACGATCCGAACGGCCGGGAAATTGCTATCAAGATTGTCGAGTTAGATACAGAGGGTGAGCTCGCCGAGACAATAAATGAGATGAGCTTATTACAAAAGCTCAGAAGCAGGTTCATAACCCAGCTCTATGATGCAATTGTGGACGGTACGACTCTATGGCTATGTATGGAGTTTTGCGCTGGCGGTTCTATACACTCACTATTGAGGGTGAACAAGCGCTTCACGGAGGACTCCTCTACTTACGTGCTCAAGAGCGTCTTTAAAGCCCTTGAATACACCCATTCTGAAGGTATCATACATAGGGATATCAAATCTGGGAATATCCTGGTTGCAGATGATTGTACCGTCAAGCTAGCTGATTTTGGAGTTAGCGCGCAGTTAACTGCCTCGGTTCCTGCGCGCCAAACAACTTTGGGCACGCCGTACTGGATGGCCCCAGAGGTAATCTGCAACAACCTGTATGGTCCAGCGGTCGATATTTGGTCGATGGGGATTGTCGCCATTGAGCTCGTTACGGGTCGTGTTCCTCATCAAGAGCTCGAGTCGCGCCAAGCGCTAATGAAAATCGTAGAATGTGATCCTCCCTACCTCTCGCGATGGATCAAAGGACGCAATGAACTCCTGAGCACCGTGTATGTGGAGACTGTTCGCCAATGCTTGATGAAAGATCGAAACCGGCGGATCACTGCGCACGAAATCCTCAGAACCCGCTGGCTGGATGTTCAGACTCCCCCCGCGTCATTCGTTGCGATTGTTCGGCGAGCAATCCAATCGCTGAAAGCCCCCGGCCGCGGAGTCGTTATCCATCCTACAGCGACAAGAATTCAAGAGGAGGACGACTGGAACTTCGAGCCGACGTTCAAGCCTGCGGGCCGACCTTCGGCAGAAGTCGCACCTTTGCAGATGCACCAAAAACTACAGGCACCTAACGGAGTCGCTCCTTCTGGCAACGTTAAGCGGCCCTTGAGCGAGCTCTCAGAATGTCAACTCAATATGAACCCAGACGCCAAGAACAATATCAATATTGCGAGACCACCGACCTCTGCGGCGTTCGTTGATATTGCTCATGTTCTCAATAACCTCGAAAACAGAGCCAAAACCGCTACTGCCAAGCAAGAAATTTCAAATCTCCATAACTACCTTGCACAGTTTGATGCAAAGTTGGCAGGTTTCTCCGCTGCATTTACCGAAGAAATGAGATTCCGCTTTACTGGTGCTAAATAGCTTAGCTATACTAGATGTATGCCTTTATGCAGAGCTATTGACAACAATTGTAGGCGGTCGATTGGTCGACGGTCTGGTTGCCCCAAAATCTGCACCCCGTCTCAAATTGAGATAAGGAGATCAAGAAACCCCCAGCCAGCACTAATTCGAGTTGCTATCGCTGTGCTGCACGACTGATCACCCAAGTTCATGGCATTCTTACTCAATCCACATGCATATCCCCAATGGACTCTGCAGAGATGTCCCAAGCTACCGATTATAACAACGCGAGAGTAGATAGTTGGTAAGTATAATTGATACTCTGTGGTATTCACGCTCCGGCAACGAGCCTTCTGCCACGGAGAAGTTCTGGACCCTGAAACTCCCACAACCCATGCCTGCACCCGTACCCTGAAAAATTCAGTTGAGTCATAAGCCCTTATAAATACGGGGTGGGAGCACAACTTTTCCCAATATCGTAATGAGTGAAAGCACGGCCGATATCAACTACTTGTCGCACCATGCGGCAAATGCGTGTATTTACGTTTCTTACGTTGTTTTTCTTCTCATGGGCCTCACTGTGGCCTTCATCTACCGAAAGAGAGGTGAGTTTTTAGCTGGTCACCATACCAGAAAACACTTTTTCTTGGGGATGAATTTCCTTGCTTCTGGTACGTATATAGCAACTTACGGACGACGGGTGCTCCATCTTGAACCTTTGGGTGTAGATGGCTAGCTGAGAATTACCGTTGGAACTCGATCAGGTTAATACCTGCGTGAGGACTGCCCGTAACCACAATACTAACAATAGCGTTTGGGTGTGGTGTTCTTGTCACCTATCCTCAAGTTGCAGCCTATTTGGGCTTGCATGGTCTGTTTGTGTACGCACTCGCCGGTGCATTTCCTCTACTCCTGTTTGCTGTTTTCGGTCCTATGATTCGCAAGCACACACCTCAAGGGTTTGTGCTTACTGAGTGGGTTCGTCAACGCTACGGCATTACGGCAGGATTGGTGTTCTCGGCGTGCACGGTGCTCACGATCTATCTGTTTTCAGTAGGTGAGCTCTCGTCAGTGCAGGCGGCCGTCACAACGATGACCGGAATGGACGGTTTACCCGCTCTTCTGGTGGAGAGTCTTTTTACAGCGACTTACACCAGTTTCGGTGGGTTCTTTGTCTCGTTCTTCACCGACAATATCCAGGCTCCCATGTTCATTATATTGTTGATCATTGCCATGATTTCTATTGGTGTAACTGTGCCGATCGACCACTCGTTGGTCGGTCCCTCTGGACTGCTCAAGGCAAATCCGGTTGGTTGGAAGCTCGTTTACATCCTGCCCGTGGCAATCTTGTTCAATGATTCGTTCATGGCAAGCTTCTGGATGCGTACTTTTGCGGCTCGTAGCGACAAAGATCTCTGGATCGGATGTTCTATAGCCGCAGTGGGCGCGTTTGTTATTTGCAGTGCAGTTGGAGTCACTGGATTGTTCGCGGTGTGGTCTGGTCTTCTGGACCCCGCTAGCGAGACATTCTACGAGGATAGCTCACTTGCATTCTACTATGTGTTGTTGCAGATGCCTCGCTGGATTCATGGATTTGTACTTGTGTTTGCGGTCTGCCTGAGTACTTGTACTTTTGACTCACTGGTGAGTGCCATGGCATCCACTATCTCCAACGACTGGTTCCGCAACCGGGTCCGGCTTATTTGGGTGCGCCTGATTGTTTTCGCAATGATGGCGCCAATCATCATTGTAGCACTGAGAGCACCCAATGTGCTGAATATTTGGTTGATCACTGATATTCTAGCAGCCTCGATTGTTCCCTCAATTTTCATGGGTCTTTCAAAGTACATGTGGTGGATCACCGGCGTGGAAATCATTACTTCTCTGGTTGGAGGACTCCTGACCACCTTCATCTTTGGTACCATTTATTATGGTAATGCTGATGCTGGTGGAGGTTTACTGCTACTCGAGAATGGATTGTATGTCAATGACTGGGGTGCCTTTGGTGCTTTTGTAGCTGCGCCGGTTGGCTGTGTTATCGGTATGTTTGTGGGTCTGGTATTCCGTACCATAGTCATGTGGTTCATGACTGGGCGTTTTGGAGCTGCTTTCGACAAGGACTTACCCCATTGGGACCATAAGTTTTGGGCTAAATGGAATAGTGAGATACCTTGGTATGAAAGGTTGCCTCAATGGGCTCGACCTGATCTTTGCCGCAAGCTTGATTACATTTTGTTCATTCAGACAAAAGGTGAGCCGCATCCCCCTTGGTATGAAGGCAAGCCCGATTGGTGCCGCAGGCTCGACAAGTTTGTTTTCCCCGAACAGGTGGATGGTAACAATGCGAGCTCGCGTGGTACCAGTTTGAAGGACAAATCTGAGCTGAACGTGGTGAAAGTAGAGGAACATAGTGCCTAAATAGTAAGTTGCCTTTGATAGTTGTGTGTTGTCAGGACGTTTCTCCTATTATTACAAACTGCGTAAACAAGCTTGCCTAAGTGGCCTGGAGCTCAATCTGAGGTTGATGGCGTATGAATTCAGCAATGTATAAACTACACTATCAGTGCAGATTCAGTTTCTTCTCACCAGTCTGAATTTGCTGCTAAGGACATGACAAGTAGTCGATTTTGTATTGATACAGGATTAGATCTAAGGAACGAATAAATAAAGGAATGTGGGAATATGGGGTAAACAACTCCATGTTTTTGGAGTTTACGCAACAGCATAGCACTGTTCGCTGACGGAACCGTCTTGATTCAATGCGCAGCACTTTCTGTAGCTGCCGTTAGTCTCGCATTGGGGTGGAGTGTTGGTGACACTTCCACTAGAATCTACACACTGAAGTGTGAGGTTCTGGAGAACAGTGCAAGTGGTACCACCGGTAATTGCATCAGTTGTAACACATTGGGAGGATGTGGAGCCATCGCTGTTGCGAGCGCAGCACTTGGTGCTACCATCTGAGCTTGCAGAGCAGATAGGTGAGACCAAGGAAACCCCGTATCCCTGCTTGCAGTATGTTTGCAGAAGAGTAGCATCAGTAGAGCAGCCATCAGAGGTGAGATAATCAGTGGGCCATTGGCAGTTGTCCGAGACACTACCATCCTGGTTAACAGCGCAGCATTTGTATGCGCCTGGGAGATCAAAGGTGCACTGAGGTGCAATTACAGTAGGTTTATCGTTCCCGTTCAAGCAGATAGTAAACAACGATTTAGTTAGGAAGCAGGAACCTTCAGAGCGCTTCATGAGAAACATGCTCTCAAGAGGAGCAGCGATAGCCATAGATAGGAGGATGATGATGTAGGAAAGCATTGAGGTCGTTGAACTTAGAATTGTGATTGAATGTACCTCTACATCGCTCTTTATAGTGCTCGAGATGTTGCATGACGAAGCCTCGATGCAGGTTTACCTGCAATCTCAAAACCAATGTTTCGCTTCAGCATGAAACAAGTCACCGATACACTTGCATGCATGAAATAGTCTGCTTTGGTTTGGTCTTTAGGAAATTCGAATGTTTTTCCAATAGAATCTGAGCCTTGAATTAAGATCTGCGTACTCCTCGGGATTTCGTCGAGTATAATATAATAATATTCAGCCAATATATCTTGCTTTAGCGTGATAGGCTGCACAATTATGATGTTATTTTGGTCTCTGATGCAGTGCTTATTTATAAATAGAAGCTCTCGACTGACGTATACCAATCTACGAAATTCATGCCACTACGTCATTTATAGAGAGTTGGACTCGAGATAAATGGCAAAGTTTCAATTTTCCTCTAGGGAACAAACTTAAGAAACACTCTGATACAATTGACTCGAACTCTATCTGAGTACTAATAATCTGAATCATCGGTGCCTATAATGAGCTGAGACATCACCAAAAGAGCTAAAAGATGCAATTATACGAAACCGACTCCAAATGAGGTAGTGGAGCAGACTTCTTTCTCAAAGATAAGATTCAGTCATATTTCGCACTATGTCTGTACGCACCAGATAAATCCCGAAACTCTCCATTGGCCGGCTACGGCACTGATCATGAGTGTACGTGTTACACCGCTTGCTTCATGATCTTAAAGCAATGCCAAGGCTGCAACCAAAAAATCATCTTCGAGCGCCGTGCAAATGGAATTAGATAACTCATGTATAGGCTCACAAGACAGAAACGTTTTTACGGAATAGTAATCTTCTCTATTTTGGTGATACGGGATACAGCAATGCACGCACAGTCATCTTTTCGATACCCAAAGGTAGTCGAACATCTGACTAAACTCTAGTTAAACGAGTCATTAGTGTGATACATGTGGTTCGATAAAGTCTAAGTTTCACTTTATCACAATGCAACTATAGAGTGGTGGTATCATGCAAAGAGAAATCTTCGGCTTCTGCTTTATTACCATATTGTAATACGTCAGAGTTATATTGAGATACGTCAGACGCATGCGTGGGCTAAACGCTGATCACCAGTCCTGTAGAAGCATGGGTTATTAATCGACTCAGCTCTGCGGAGAAGCAAGAACATGACTTTGCTTACATGAAAGTGCGTCAGTGCCTCGATGACGCATGAGTTTCAAACTCAGTAACTGGTAGTGATCCAGTATAGAGTATGGTTTTATACGGCGTTCTCGACGTGGAGAGGAATACTATGAATCTGCGTCCTGCAACCATTTGTGCGTTTATACATAAACGATGCGCGGCATGCAGGAATTCAAACTAGTGCAGAAACCCAGTTTTCTGTCTGAAGAAACAATACAATGACTGTGAGATTCCACTAGTACAATAGGGCTTCGTACTACCTGCTATCGAAAGCTTCCAGCACGATATACAATTATCCCCATGTTAGACTTAGTAAGACGTCATTAACGGTCTCAGAATCTGACGTAATAGGTATGCCTGAAACTTCTCTGCTGAGGGCAAAAGTCTGGGTCCAAAGATCAGATGGGGAATCACATTTAGCGGAGCTGCTCCATCAGCGAACCAGGAAGAAGAAGATTGAGTTTTATGTCCATTACGAGGGATTCAACAAACGTCTCGATGAGTGGGTTGACGACTCACGGCTCCAGCTCGAAAAAGGCATTGAATACCCGAAACAGGAAGCGGCCGAGGACAAAAAAGATTCCAAAGATAAGAAAAAGAAAGAGTCCAGCGAACCTCCCCAGGAAGGTATTGGGGCGTCCGGGGAAGAGATTGAAAAGCTTCGAACATCAGGATCGATGGTCCAGAACCACAGCGAGGTTGCTAGGGTTCGTAACATCAACACAGTGATATTCGGTGCATACGAAATCGAGCCGTGGTACTTTAGCCCATATCCGCAAGAGCTCACGGAAGAAGACCAGATATATATTTGCGAGTTCTCCCTGCAGTATTTCGGATCCCTCAAGCAGTTTGAGCGGTTCAGATCCAAGTACACTCTACGACATCCCCCTGGGAATGAGATTTACCGAGACGAGAAGTTCAGCTTTTATGAGATCGATGGCCGGCTTCAGAGAACATGGTGCCGCAACCTCTGTCTTTTCTCCAAGCTTTTCTTGGATCACAAAACACTCTATTATGATGTGGACCCCTTTTTATTCTACTGCATGACCACGCGAGACGAATACGGCCACCATCTAGTTGGGTATTTCTCCAAGGAGAAAGAGAGCGCAGAAGGCTACAATGTTGCCTGTATTCTGAGTTTACCACAGTACCAGCGATTTGGATACGGCAAGGTACTCATCGACTTCAGTTACAACTTGAGTAAGAAGGAAGGCAAGCTAGGCAGTCCCGAGAAGCCCCTTTCCGATCTGGGTCTGCTGAGTTACCGTTCATATTGGACCGATGTTTTGATCGAGATTCTAGTGGAGAACAGCGTCACCGAGTGCACCATCGATGAACTCTGTCACCTCACCTCGTTCACCTCCCAGGACATCATCCACACTTTGCAATCCCTCAACATGTTCCGATACGTGCGGGGTCAATACGTTATTTGCCTTACGGATGATGCACTGAGTCGATATGAACGCAAGAAAACTGACAAAAGACACAGAATCGATCCCACGAAACTTCGATGGAAGCCTCCAGTGTTCACTGCCTCCCAGCTGAAGTTCGGTTGGTAGCAGGTTACTATTTATTATTTATTAGAAAGAGTCTATCATATACACCACCCCCTAGCAAAATCACAAGCACTTATTAATGGCATGGCCACAAGACGTCCGCCGCACTCGCGCCACATAATGTCAGCACTTGCATGTGAAGATCCCCACATCCACCTTAAGTCCTTCAAGTAGTAAATGGCACGCAAGAGAGTTTCGTACGCAGCTATCGGCACAGCATTCCTTGCGGGTACAGTTGCCCTATACCTGTATCTTTCCAAACCCAAATCTCCGTCCAAAGACTCGCCAAACTGGGGTAAAATCGTAGTTGTTGTCACTGCATTGGATAACTATCAAAATCTACTGAGTTCGCATCCGGATTTGGTTCTTGTTGGTACGAAAAACGTCAATTTACGACCCAATGTAGCAGAAGGCGACCGATTCAGAGTTTTCGAAACCGAAACCGACGACGGCTGGGTGCATGTGACCAAACACCTTCGACCAGACACTGTCATTTTGTCCAGCGGACTTGACGAGCGCAATATCGGCCGTTTTTCACGCAGGGTTCTCCAGATGGAAGACGCTTGGGACAAACTGTAGTATTTATTAACTAGCTAGAAAGTACTCGGTTGTGTAGCAGCAAGTCAGAAGTATTTGACCAAGAATTGACCACATGGCAGTCATCACCTCACTTTTCCTTTCAGCCATCTGGTCATTAAAGCTTTTGAGCTTCTTACAACTCCAGCATTGGTGATGCCAGCCATCGAGATCTGCTTGATACTCTTGAGTTTCCTGAAGTTGACCAGCGTTCCAACACAGTTAACAACTATGATCACCGCAACAACCACCGGCATGCCCCAGTGTGTATCCTCGATCCAATTTTCAAGGTTCATACCATAGAGATCAGCGATGTAAAGCGAAAGAGCGAACGAGACCGAGACGATGGTGATTTGCAGTCGGTACAACATGAGTTCGTTTCTATTGGCATCAACCATCATGGTCACAATGTCCTCTGTAGTTGACACATCTCGGGCTGTCTTTCCTGCCTGCTGTACCAACTCGTCCGCTTGCTTGTAGTACGTTTCCAACAACAGCTCCATATCGACATCGTCCTCTATGTGCGTCTCAGATGTGAGCTTCTGTGAAAGATACATGTTTTCCATGTCGTCCTTATCATCTATCGCGGTCTCCAGAGCATTCCGAACTGCAAGAGCTCGAAGGTAAAACTTGTTCAACGTTTGTGCATGAACCAACAACTCCTTCAGCATGTTCCGATTTACGTGGTTTTCCAGGGCCAACAAAATTTTGTCCACATTAGATACGATTTTGGTCAATTGAATCTCCATGAAAGCTATGGCATGAATCAACACTGTTTCAAGAGCAACCTGCTCATAGGGAACAGTCGTTGTGCGTGCTAGTAGCTTGTTCTGGAAGTCGTATATCAGCATGCCAAGCCGCTCGGCAACTGCTGGGTCCTTCGATTCAAATACGAGGACAGAGTCTTTCTCGATCAAAACTCGCATGTCCAACAGCGAAACAAGGATTCTTCCTTTATATACAAGGATTCGGGGAACAAGTGCGTTTTGTCCATCAATATATCTCAAATCTCGTGTGTGAAGACTGTACTTCTTAATGAGATCAACTCGGGAGATCTTAGCATCGGAGGCTACCACTTTGCCCTGTTTATCAAATGCAGTATAGCGTAGGGGGACTGTATCAGGAATCAGGGGCTGGCTAGAATAAAGCCTGAAGCATCCACTTACTCTTGAGCAAGGCACCTGGAATTTTTTTTGCAGCAAGCAGGTCCTTGAAATCTGGATCAACGGCCGAGAATTCAGAAAGTGCCGCAACATTGCAAATAAATAATTCTGAGCGAGAATAAATAAGAATAAATATACAGCTCTCTTTCTTCAGTTGATACTTAGGAACTTCAAAAAATTATGTAATGACACTTTGTATATATGGTTATGAATCTAGTGATAAGTACACATTTGGTTGTATATAATTACCGGAATAAGGCGACATTAGAACGCTAACATTACCCGAGCACTATTAGCATCAAGATTTCTCTCCCTAGAGATAATGACCCCTGCTAGTTGACTTGTACCCGTTATTGTACCCCTGACATGGCTTTACCTGAACCGGCGGAAATTACTCGGCAGGAGCTAGCGGCCCCGCATTTTGAGGTTGGTCAGTTTCTTGTCGAGCACTCGCAGTTTAGAAGTCTGCGGGACTTGCGGGAAGCTGTAAAGAAATGGGAAGACAGACTCCAGGGTGAGCTGGAGGACACTGTGAACGACAATTTCCTAACATTTACCGCAAATCAGGCTACACTTACAAACTGCCGTGAATATCTAAGCTCAATCAAGCTTCAAGTTCTCAAATTCGAGGCCGATGTGGCAAAGGTCCTCAAAACCCTTGAGGAACGGAACAGATTCGCAACAAAACAAATAGACCATCAGCGTGCTCTTCATGCCAAAGAAAAGCGACTGAGAGAGCTCATTGGTTTTGTCGACGGGGTCGAGCAATTGCGAACGCAGCTCCAGAACGCGTGCTCACCAGAGAAGGTTGTTAGTCTCGCTAAAGTCTACACTGGACTTAGTCAATTTGCCAGCTCACACGGAGAATACGCCATCGTGACGCTGAATGCTCCAGTTTTATCCTCGCAGAAGCAACTGCTTCTTGAACTGTTGACAGAGAATATCAAGGCCCATAAAGGCGACAATTTCATTATGGATCTATTGATGGCAAGGTGCTATGTTAGTGATTTACATTGAGCATAGGGTGTTACAAACCTGTGTACTCTCCTCAAACTAGCCTATAGTAGGAGCCTGAATGACTGGCGTGTAATCTGGGTGGCTCGGGAATTATCAACACCGCTGGCATGCAATTCTAGCCTCACAATACATGCATTTTATACTTACTCTACTTGCGCATCAGTCTGGCCTTGCTCCAAATTTGGCTATCCCTCATTAGCTTAGGACTTAGGTTCCAGAGAATGCTTCCATCACATCGATCCAAGGCAGCTAAGACTACCTCTTTGTCATTATAATATTTGGGGAACCTCCTGACAAGATTCTTAAAGTTTTCAGGATGACTTTCCACAGCGTAAAGTAGCAAGTTTCGATCAGTGATGATTTCGTTCCATTCATATAAATAATTTGGAGGACCATGGCGTAGTGCGTCGCGCAAAAGTCTCCGGTTCCGCTCTCTGAACGCACGACCTGCTTTCCATATGCAAACAGGGTTGATCTTACAGAGTCTCAAGAGATCCTCATCGGCAAGGGTGTCGTCATGTACCAGTTGTAAACACATAGGATATGTGCGAACAGCTTCAGAAATGATCTCCATATCTTGCTGATACTTTGTGAACGATCGCAGCCACATTCCAGACCGTTTAACGGCCTTTAGTGCAATTTCCCGATTCTGGAGCTCCAATGGTAATTCAACTTGATGAGGGTGATCAATTTCCAAAACAATCCTCTCGAACTCTCTGATAAACTCTGGCGATGTTAGAACCGAGTCACTGCAGAACTTGATGGCTGCGATATTTTCTCTCAACGCAGTGCACACAACTTCCTTATCTTGTCGGAGGCTCTCTGAGACTTTTCTAAGCTCATAACCATTCCTTTTGAGAAAAGAGAGAGCGACCTCACGATCATTTGCAAAGATACTGGGGAGCTGTAGAGTTCTGCAGTAGTTTAATATGAAATCGCGATCGTACATTAGATCAGGAAGATGATCATAAATAGGAACACCAGCTAATGCTAGTGTTTGGCAAAACTCCTGGGTTAGCAAGGATGGCTCTATGCATTCTCCCCAGCGCTCCTCGTCCTCTAAAAGGGCGTTTGTACATTGAAGAATGACCTCCTTATGCTGACATGGAAAAATGCGAGAATAAATATGAATGAATGCACTACTGTTCTCTGGTAGTAGAGACGCCTTGACGAGATCAAGGTCCTCTTTGAGAATCTGTGGTGCATGCTTCCAGCACTGCGAATGACCTCTCACGGCCAGTGTTGCCAGCTCTAAGTTATTATGGATCTCATCCAATTTGACATAGAGCCCAGGATTGATAGTAATTGTAGCTCTGAGAAAGGCTTCGTGTTGCAAGCATTCTCCGAACAAAACCCGATCAAAATCCATCGCGTCATTCGAATCTTGTATAGATGTGTATGCCAATGCCAAGTCGAACTGGTGGAATTCGAACGGCTTCTCCGGTATACTTATAAGTTGCAAGGAGCTGTGACTGATGCCAGTGGTTTTAGATAGATGAGCCCTTGTAGATACTATATACTGCTCCCAACAGCTTCTCAATGTTCGAACCTGTTCTTTAGAGTAGTCCTTAATCCTTTCCAAGAATTTATAGTAGAGCTGATCATCAATATCGTATGGCGTAAATGGTTTCCAGAGCTTATTGGATGTAGCCGCAATACGAGCATTTCGATTTACATGTGCTAATCTTTGAAGTGTGAATGGCGTAGCATCATGTGAGGCAATATTAGCCCAAACATTTAATGGGAAATCCTGTTGTGGTTTCATCCTGCGTTACTGGGAAAGATCGCGGCGGTTATATACTTTACCCCGCCAAGTAACCGTTATGCACCCATGGCGCCAAAGCATGTTGCTTCGTTGGGATCCCACAATTGTACTGTCTTACTTAAGGGTATAATGCCTAGACGTGGCTCTACTCACCCTGAGAACTTGGGGTACATATGCATGGCGTGCAGCGGTTTGCATATATTTGTGGGGTTGGTGTAAAAATGTAAAAAATATACACAGAAACTGGAATTAGATTTTAAGAGTTGTTTAGTGAGCATTTTTCCTAACTCATATCAATTTTTGAGCTAGTGCGTACGCTTAACTAGGCAGCGCAGCGCGCCGCCTTGCGAAGTCCGACATACCCATGGACTTATGATACAAATTATTGTGATGTGTTTTCAATTATGTATCCAGTGTGTTTCTACATGAAAGCGTGATAGGTCGTTACAAACAAGTGCTTAGATCCGCTGCACGAGCTCAAACGCGGCCATGCTCAGAATGCTGATGACTTAGTATTCTTTGGGGCCAGTCGGAACTAGTTAGAAAAGACGTAACATTCAGCAGGGACACATTGACTCCGTATGTGACTATGTATGACCTTTCTCTAGTTGTGAGCTCCTCTACGTGTAAAATACGCTTAACAGCACTATATCTCGTTGCATCGGCGAACTCCGTCTCGACCTGCATCGGCCGGCCCATTGATGTTGAAATCACGAATTCTCACTATCCACAAAAACCCGAAGGCAGTGCGAGCCTAGTGAGCTCAGAGGGATGCTATGCGGGTGGCCACCGAGAGCCTGTTGATTATGTGAGATTAGGTTAGATTATGTGCATACTCATGGTATCGATGTACGTTTGTGGGGCGACCTTCACATCTAAAAGATTGACAATGCTCCTGTCATAAATCCTTTGGCAAACATCTCACTGATCTTCATGAGATGACCTTTTGAAACCCCGGTGGCAAAGATGTATTGGAGCACAATCGACTATACTCTGATGACATATGTCGAAGAAAGCATGTGAACATTATCAAGGAAGTACCGAGAGAGTAGAATCTTCCAACTAGACTGCTGCGAGTAATGGCGATCAAAAGCATTCTTGGAGAGCCTACATCCCGCGAGAAATAAACTGGTTACTGACGTGAGCGGGTTAGTACCAATGCAGATTCTTGCTTGTGGTCTTTCTTGGTAGAGTTCCTACTTCTAATTTTGTTCGCTCAAGTAAGTAGGTCGAGCAAGATGTCACCGGTGCCGGCATCAAGTCACGTGCATACATTATCGCGTGGCCCATATTGTACCGCTTTGTGTCCCTGTCGGCCGATCCCAACACCATCGACGCTAGATGGCTGGAGTAGGCTATGATATTTGGTTGGAAATTGCGCAGTATCTTCCATGTAATTTACTTCTTTACCTAAAGCTTTCACACATCTGCCGTAGTGCAAGGTTAGCTTTCACATCCGATGAGCTTTGGAGGAAGATAACTCCAGACGATTCGCCCAACTATTATACCAATTTCATACTACGGTTAGCAGCAATGCATCCTGACGAGCAAGATTGCCTAGCAAAAGTATGGTCTCGTCACCCGCTTGTCTTTGCACAACCTAAACTCTACATTCGTTATTTTCTGCGAGATATAGTCTCCACCAAATTTCCTAATAATGCCGATATCGTTTTTGCGTGTTGCATGGTGGATGGTTCTATCCTGGAGTTTTGTCCTCAATATCATGCAAACCGAAGCATAGCGCTGGCTGCGCTCAAATCCTATGGATATGCATTGTTTTTTGTTGCCGAAAAGCTGAAATGTGATTTTGAGGTAGTTGATACTGCAGTCGAGAATGTGGGCATGGCCATGACGTATGCTGCTGAAGAGCTGAAGGATAACGAAGAGATCGTCCAAAAGGCTACGAGGAACAATGCCCTTGTTTTTGCACTGGCTTCATACCGCTTGCGTGCAAACAGGCCATTTTGTCTAGATATCGTGCGGCAGAACGGACGTGCATACGAGTTCGTGGTACATCGCCATGATCGCAAGCTGGCCATGGCTGCAGTGAAGAACAATGGTCTCATTCTCGAATATGCCCCACGAGAGCTGAGGGCTGACAAGATCATTGTCATGAGAGCTGTCAAGAATAGAGGGGGAGCTTTGAGTTTTGCTTCTCCTAATCTCAGACAAAACATAGACATAGTCTTGGCTGCGATAACATCTGAGCCATGTGCTCTTGAGTGGGCATCGGAGGGACTTCGGAGTAACTTAATGATCGTTATGCAGGCAGTATCAGTGGATGGCCTAGCACTCGAATTTGCTTCGCCGAGGTTACGTGCCAACAAACAAGTCGTGTTGGCTGCTGTGCGGAATAACGGTGAAGCACTTCAGTTTGCCAGCGAGGAGCTGAAGGATGATCTCGGTATCGTGAAGCACGCTGTACGCAGCAGTCATCTGAAGGCGCTTGCGTTGGCCTCTCCAAAAATAAGAGGCACCCTGGTGGGACTGTTCTTGATACTCACCGAGCTTATATGCATACCTCTACACATTGGGTTGTTTCACCGGCTCGTAGAGTTATACAAGCAGTTCCAGGAATAAAGACACCCGATGCATTACCACATAGCCGCTTAAGTTGGGCGTCTGGACAACTCCTCACCCGGACGCAAGACCACTGCGAAATAGGGTGCCTTCGCTGACTCGGTGATAATAACTCTGCGGGGAGCATCCCTGCGCGAATACACGGTATAACGACCAGGTCTGTTTTACTCGAGGCATTGACGATTGTGTACACTAGCACCAGAAAACTGCATAACCAAGTACTCCGGCTTGGGAATCTGTGCGTGAAGACTTGTGTGCGTAAAGTACATGGCAACCCAACTAGAATGCATTATGACGATAAACATTTAGGGCGATGTACTGCAATAGCACGCACATTCTCCCAGGCTCCCTAGGACTTTTACGTTAGTTAAATTATTGACAATTATGTTCAACCTATGAGGCTATTAGAGCTGAGCTATGCGAGAGTGGTGTGTCAGCGATCATGTGGGGTAGCCTTGTTCGCTGTTCGAGGCAGCTAGCTGTGGACTCGATCAGCCCGAGATATATTCAAATCTCTGGCCTTAGCAAAGGGCCTCGGAAATTTCGCAATTTCTTTCTTAGAGATGGCTGTTCCTCCGAGGAATCAGTGGATACCAGCACCAGCCAAAAGACGTTCAGCACTGCTAGTTTGGACCCAAATATTTCGGCAAAAAATGCAGAAATAGTCGGAGATTATCTCGAGGTGCAATGGTCAGACGGCCGCTTGTCCAAATACCATAAGGACTGGCTCGAGCGATATTCCAGTCTCGATGCGTCGCTTAAGTACCGACGCAAGATTCGAGAATGGAAGCCTTGGACTGGAAAATCATTTCAACTCTATAAAATCCCCTACGAAAAGTATATACAGGAGGGCCCGAAGTTCGCCCAAGCGATCGAGAAGCTCTCATCTGATGGTCTAATCCAGATCACAGACATTCCCTCGGGAGAATGCGGGGTGGGGGATCGGCCAACATCGGAAGTCTTGGCTGAGAGAATCGGTGGATATTTCAAGAATACATTCTATGGCACGTCTTGGAACGTCAAGAGTATTCGCCAGGCGAAGAACGTTGCGTATACTAATGTGTTTTTGCCCTTGCATATGGACCTTTTGTACTATGAGTCCCCTCCGGGAATACAACTTCTGCATGTGATTGAAAACTCGACCAAAGGTGGAGAGAGTTACTTTGCCGATTCTTATGCCGCTGCTCTACATATTCTCGAGACCGACCCTGAGGCCTACGATGCGTTAGCGAAAATCCCAGTGAGCTACCACTATGTGAATGATGGCCAGCACTACTTTTTCATGCGTCCAGTCATTGTGGAAGACGCCTATTCGCCAATTAACCCCGACACCAGTCGCCGCTATATCGACCACCTGAACTATTCACCTCCGTTCCAGGCTCCTTTAGACGCAATTGCTCTGGATGAGAGCATTGACGATAAAACTATGGATGCGTTTCTGCGGGGACTTAAGAAGTTTGAGGAGTTTGTGGAGAGCCCAGAAAACCAGATTCAGTTCACAATGCAACCAAACACATGCATTGTATTTCTAAACAGGCGGGCACTGCACGCGAGAAGGGAGTTCGACGCATCGAGCGGTAACAGGTGGTTCAAGGGATCGTACTGTGATATCGATGCCTTCTATTCAACTCTGCGTCAGACCGTTGAGTAGTAACGTCTCGGCCTCGGTAAATTTCATAGGGTTAGGTCACTAGCCTATCGGCTTTGAGTCCGCATGTGTCTGTTTCTATATAGTCGATCAAGCATCCTTGATTTTACATGTCGAATACTGTGAGGACCCTTAAAGATTACAACTATACCATAGAAATCCCAACTCGAATCCTGGATAATGGTGGAGGTCACTTGAACCATGCCGTGTTCTTTGTCTTGTACGAGCAAGCTTTGAACACTTTTCTGGCTGAGCACGGGCCTGGTCCCCGATTTGTGCGCCTAGTTAGGCACGCAGCCAATGATTATCTCAATGTAGTACACGGATTCCCCCGTCCCGTGACGGTGGCGATTGGGGTGAGAAAACTCGGAAAAACCAGCCTTGATCTCGAGTTCGCCATGTTCCAGGACGGCGAGGAAGCGTCTGCGGTTGGTCATGTCGTCAGCGTTTTCGTCGACATGGAGACTCTCCGCCCAACAGACAAGGCTTTTGAGGGCGACTTTCTCAAGAAACTCAGAGAGATGTATTTGCCCAAGAACATCATGGCTATGCTCTAGTATTTATAAATAGACAGTATACAGTGAATGTCTACGTGGATGGTGTTGTGCTGAACCGTTGTGAGCTAAGGATAGTCAACTAGCTAATGGAACACAGTAGATGTGGATTGATGAAAAATACTGCTCTACACTACCTTATTGTGAAGTTCATGACTCCAAGTCCACGAATCATTGTACTAGCCACCGGCTAATGATACCTAGCACGAGGACGCATGAATCGCAAAACTAAATCCAGGTGTAACAGACTTCGTGAGCGGATTCATGCTTGCTAAAGGACAGAACCCTTATATTCAATACTACGCTAGATCTGAATAACGAGTAGCTTCGTGACAGCTCGCCTCAGGTATACTATGGCCTTGTGGCTACAACGCCACAGATACCTATTAGCCTGTCGCTGGGTTATTAAGCAACCTACACGTATGATCCTCGCAGCGAGCGTTTGTACGCGCAGCGGAAAGGTGATTCTCTCGCGCCAATTCGAGGCGATGGGCGCAGACAAAATCCAAGAGCTCTTTGCGAACTTTGGAAAGCTCGTGTCGGACGAAGCTCAGCATACCGTGGTCGAGGCAGATGACGTGCGGTATGTTTACGAGCCTTTGGAGGATCTGTTTGTGGTTCTAATTTCTGATCTCAACTCGAACATTCTCCAGGACATCGGCACTCTCCGTTTGGCCTCGCAATGTGTCGCGGCTAAGCTGCACTCTGGACTCACAGGAGAGAAAGACGTGAGTGACAATGCTTTTGAGATCATCGCTGCTTTTGACGAGATCATTAACTCAGGCTACTCGGAGAATCTGACGCTCTCCCAGGTCGAGACCTTCCTCGAGATGGAGTCACACGAGGAGAAGATCCAGGAGATCATTGAGCGTAATAAGGAGCTCGAGGCTGCTGATATGCGCAAACAAAAGGCCCGTGAGCTCGAGCAGCAACGCAAAGCCGCAAAACGGGGAATGCCAAGCGGCTTCAACCCCGCGTTTGGCGATGGCGGTGCGTCTCCCTTCCAGTCTGCCCCCTCATATACGCCACCTCAGCAGGCTCAATCAAGTGCTCCCTCGACCTACTCGTCATTCAAAAAAGCTGCTCCCAAAGGTAAAGGGCTGCAACTTGGAAAGAAAAAGGAGGAGCCCTTATTGCCGTCTCTGCCCAAGGTGCCTCCTCAAGGAGGGGCCGCTCGATCTTCAAGCCAGGCTACACCCGCTCCTGAATCCACTAGTACGGAGCTATCAATAATTGAGAATCTGACTATTGATGCATCCAGAAACGGCGAAATCCGCTCGGCACGTGTCGAGGGCAAACTACACCTCTATGCCGGCGACCGTGAGAATGCACGCCTCAGGATTTCTGCCGCTACTGAAGGGCCTTCCAACGCCTACAAGACCAATCCAAAGATGGACCGTGGCCTGTTTGCCAAAGATCGTGTTCTTGCCCTCAAAAATCAATCAGAACAATTTCCTCAAAGCAACGTTCTTCTCCTCAAGTGGATTGTCGAAAATGTCAAGGTGCCTTTGGTGTTTACTGTTTGGGTATCTCAGAGCTCAGACCCAGGATTCCTGAGCGTTACAATTGAATACGAACTGGCCGAAGACTTTGTAGACACCATTGACAACGTCAACGTCGCAGTACCTCTTCCTCATGCTAACGCCCATGTTGTCGATCCCACTTCTATTTATGATCAATTCGACGACCACATTGTATGGATGATCCCGAGCATCAGCGCAGAGACTCCCAGTGGCATGTTTGAGTTTACAGCAGAAGCTGACGATGAGGAATCGTTCTTCCCTATCCATGCCTCCTTCTCCATCACATCGGCTTCCGAAACTTTTGGACAGGTTACGTTATCGGGTGTTTCTGGCCTTGGAGGAGAAGCAGTGCCGTATGAGACCTCGTTAGTTGTGCAGACCGACAACTACATCATCAACTAGGAGGTTAACATATATATACACGTATATAATTTCTACTGATTACCTGTTTTCAAGTAATAGATGGGGACCATGTCTTAAGCTACAGTATATAGCTTGACGGTCGCGAGTGGACACTATCGAGGGGACTTTGAGTGTTGTGAGACTGATTGATCGTGCACAGAGTTTTTCGAGGGTTTCTAGATAGCTTCTAGATTAATTAGGCGCAGTTTTTACAGCTTCTCGACAGTTTAGTGCAGCAATTGCACGCAAAATACAGCTCGATTCATCCGAGATCAGCATGGTTGCGTTCTTCAGTCATTAAGTTCACATCGCATTGAAGTGAGAACTTGGTTTGTTAGGAAAAAAGATGGAAGTACATGTGTCTAGGAGACGCGGAACAAATCACTAGGCGGCCTGAATTGTCAAAAGTTTGCAAACGCCACTCTCTGGTTTATTCTAACGGAAGGGTGGAGGAGTCGAGAGTGAAGTTAGAGGGATCGTTGTGGTATTTTTCGACAAGATCGCGAATATACCAACCCTCCGCATGCTTGCTAGTAGGATTGAACTTAATCTTCGACGTACGACTCAGAGAGTCACAAGTGCCGCGGGCCCGCCATTCTCTTATTCTATCAATGTCAAAGGAGGTTGACCAGCCCGTCTCATGATTCGAGGAGTATTTATTACTTGCTTTCCCAAAAACAAGTCCGTCTACGCCGATGCGGCATTCTCCCATCTTCCACGAATACACCGCGCAATTTGGAATCGATGTGCAAAGGCGCCCACAATCTTCCCTGATACTCGTGACTTGCAGTTCCTTATCCTCGACTGTCACTGGATCGTGACCAGGCTGATAAGCAATAGCAGCGTCGAATGATATTGCCCAGTTCGGTCTCCAGGGTACTATGTATGGAAGCACAAAATCCTGGTATACGTCAGTGTAGGTGATTCTCTCTTTGTTTGGATGTAGGCTTTCCCATTCCCACAGAGCTTCGATTTGGGCCGAATCAAGATGGTGAAGTGTCAACAGTGGGTTACATAGATACCCGTTGCGGAAAACCAGACTTTCGAGGTTCTCGCTTTGGAAAACAGAGCCCACGCGACTCTTCTCCCCTTCCTCGCCTACGTATTGTCCGATATCATAGAGGCGGATTCCTGCTTCGATGAAAAGTGCCTGGGCAAACACCGCATCACCGCAGCAATCTTCCAGGCTGTGGCGCGCATATTTATCCAATAGCTCTTGATTCGAGAGTGGTGCGTTTGGTCCGACCAGCGCGTCCGCGGCTCCTTTGCTCACAACTACCACACTTCCGCCGTGTGCAAAAGATATGAACTCCCCGTTCGCCATTGTAGGTGCTCGTTTACCAAAGTAGAGCGGCTCCATGGGATCCCATTGGCCCAAAAACTCTACGAGACTGTCCATGAAAATATAAGAGTCGTCATCCATAAATAGGAACCATTCAGATTCAGGGTGTTGCTTGTACGCATGGACGAGCATGCGAATGTTTTTGAACTTATCCATGTCCCACCCCTCCTTAGACTTGAGGAAATGGGGTGCCCAGTTGTAGTTTTCCTCGTGCATCTGCAGAATACCTTTATACCGACGCAAGCTATCGGCGTCCATTACATCTTCGGGCATGCCTGCCAGTATATCGATGATCTCGTAGCCGAAAATAGTACCTGGCCCGTCGGCATACAACGAGAAGTGGGGAATTCTTGTCAAAGTGGTGAAGAAATGGATTGGCATGCGCTTCCACATCGTCTCTACGCCGGTCTTGAGCATCACATAGATATTCTCTGCGTTCTTCACGTAGTTTGTGGGTATCGGGTGACGGATCTCATTCTTAATCCGCTTCTCTTTGGTGAAAAGCTTGCGGTCAGGTTTGTTGTACAGAATGTCAAAATTTTGTTTCAGATCCTCATGCTGGTCATCTGCTTTGCTGCCATTACGGTGAGTTTTAGCAGGATCATGGACACTAACGGGAGCGTTCTGGGGCTTTCCTAGATCAACGGCACTGCTTCTAAAGAAAGCACCGACAAGAATCACGCTAAAACCAATAAATATCAGTAGACGCGTCTTTACTGTCAACCTCATCATGCTTAGGAAGGAGGCGGCGTGGTATTTTTGGATTGAGGCGTTTTTGATCCTCGCTGATAAGCGATTATAAACTGGTGCCTTGCATCCGAAAATTCGTCTCCGGCTTGAGCTGAATTTCGATACTTTACTTTTTAATGACCTTTTATATCTACAAAACACATCAAGCTTCCCGTCCGAGGGTGTATCGAGATTTGATCCGCAGATTCTTAGGAAGCATTCATGTGCTCAACGAGTTTATTTGAGCCACTAGGCCCCATCGCAGCACGTGCGTCATTAATATGCATTGACATCACGCTCGACTGCGATGGTGCAATGACTGTTACAGGGGAAGCGCGAGCAGAACTTGAGCAAACTACAACTCTTCGAATTACTCTCGAACTAACTGCATGCATAAGCGCGTCAGTCTCGTGGTCACCAAGTGGCAGCGGCCCATTAGCGTCCACGTGCCTTGCGAGGATACCAAAAATTGTTGAGCTCAAAAAGACTGACTCGACACACAATGAGACCCGGCTCGCGTCTCGCGAACATCGCGGCCACTGATTATGTAATTGCGAGGATTTACTCTCTACACTGTCTGGGCTCAGTATGACATGGACCGTTGAGGAGGGCCTGCCTCCCGGGTTTTCTGAGCGGCTCAAGAGTTTGGACGCGTCAAAGGCATCTCCAGCCGCATACCAGGCGGCATTTAATGATTTACTCACAAAACTCAAGCATACTCCTCGTACAGGATGGGTCGACCGCGGCCTCGCAGACCCAGAATCCATCGCCGATCACATGTGGAGAATGAGCGTCATGTGCTGGGAGAGCCACGACAGTGCCGAGAATAAAGTGAAGAGAATACAAATAGCCCTCGTTCACGACGTTGCCGAGGCGATTGTCGGCGATCTAACCCCGTATTGTGGCATCAGCGTCGAGGAGAAGCACGACCGAGAACGCCAGGCCATGGAGTACTTGTCTCAGCTGGCCAGCAAATTCAACCCCCAGTTTGCTGACGAGATCCTCGAGTGCTGGAACGACTACGAGCGTGCACAAACACCCGACGCACTCTTTGTGAAGGATATCGACAAACTAGAGTTGTATGACCAAAGTAGGTCTTATGGCCGCACGTATCGCCAGGACATGTCAAGTTTTGACGGGGTCAAATCGAAAATCAAGTCATCAGAGGTTAAAGAATGGGCAAACGGCGTGGATGAATGGGACTCGGTGGCACCGTAAATAACTAATGTAGCTGCTTTCATAGATGAATGTGCAAACCCTCGATGCACCTCATGGTCGAGATCTCATACGTACATACGCTCAGGGGCATATGAACGCCATCCGGACCGTAGCTATGCAATTGCCTCTGAAATGTCCAAGAATCATGTAAACACCAGTGCATGCCAACCATGGCATGTTTTGCTAATTTACATGACTGCTCTGATGCTGTTACAGTGCTGGCGCTCGAGCCATCCAGGAAATAGTTACCATTCATTATAAATACAGTACGGCTAAATGCTATAGCGAGCGTCAAAACCAATAAATATCAGTAGAGCTTCGTGTAGTACGCCGCAGGTGGGGGGCCGGGTGGTGGTGCATAGTCATTCTTAGGATTTGCGGTCACTGCCGAGTTGTAACAGCCTCCTGCTGCACCCTAGTTGCCATAGCTTCGTCCAGAGAAGTCGTCCTGGGGAGGAGGCCCGGGAGGCGGAGCATAGGAATCTTGTTGGTTGGGGTGACTGAAATTCTGCTGAGGAACTGGTTGGTACTGGTGTAGCTGGGTCTTCTGAGGATATACCTGCTGAGTATCGCCTCTAGGTTTTCTCTTGCATCCCCCGACAAGGCAGACTATAAAAAAATGCTACAAAGAAAAGAATTGAACCGAGCAGGCTCAGCGTCCATAATCATCCAATGACTACCAAAGTAACAATACTGTTTTCCGTGCCGGTAGTAGCAGGTTGTTCATTTATGAGGCTCTAGTGAGAGCATTGATTGGTGAAGAGAGAGTATGGCTAGTCTTTATGGTTCAAATTGAGGTCGAATGCTTTGGCCGGCACGATCTTGAAAATCTTCTGCACATTGATACTTAGTGCGGGAGAATAGAAAATAAGAGGAGCTTTCATAGCCCTTGCGTATAGTTCTGCCTGCCGATCCCAGAGGTGAAACCCTCGGTGAGCCCATCTTGATATACGGGCCCGGGGAAAAATAGAATTTGACCCCATTGAAACCGCGTATGCATCCAACGAGGTTGGGAGGTATGCCTGTGATGCCCTGCTCAGCATTTGACCATGCATCTGCATGTGGAACTCTGTAATCTCAATCTGCTCTTCGTCGCTCATTTCGTAGAACATATCAAACGTTGTGCCAACAAGAAGCGGAATAGCCCTACGATTGAGCCCTACAGCTTGTCTGCACCAGTTTCGCACGGAATTCAGAGAGGATTTACGAGTTAGATCAATATGCCACTGCGTCGTTACAGACTGACGGTAGCATGTTGATGAACTCTCTTTGTCCTCCCAAATGCTGAACGTAATTTGTGTGTTGCGAATACTGAGGTTTTGCTAGCTGCCTCTATATGAATACATAAATTCTCGATGCACTTCATGATCGAGATCTCTTACGGTACATTCCCTCAGCGGCATATGAACGCCACCCGGCCCGTCGCTACGTAATTGCCCCTGAAATGTCTGAGATGTCATGTAAACACCAGTGCATGCCAACCATAGTATGTTTGCTAATTAAACATGACCGCTCCAATGCTGTCGCAATGCTCAGTGCTCGGTCTACACTCGGGTCATCCGGAAAATAGTTATGATTTATTATAGATGTAGTACGGCTAAATGCTAAATCAAGCGTTCCAAAACCAATAAATATCAGTAGGGCTTTAGTAGGGCTTCGTGTTATATGCCGCAGGTGGAGGACCGGGTGGTGGTGCGTAGTCCTTCTCGGGATTGGCGGACCCTGCCGGGTTGTAATAGCCTCCTGCTGCACCCTGGTTGCCATAGCTTTGTCCAGAGAAGTCGTCCTGAGGAGGGGGGCCGGGAGGCGGGCCATAGGAATCTTGCTGGTATGGATGATTGAATTGCTCCTGAGGAGCGGACTGGAAGTTCTGGGGGTACTGCTGGGTCTCCTGAGGATATATCTGCTGAGTGTTACCTCTCCGTCTCTTCCATAACCTCCCCACAATCCAGATGAGTAGAAGAAGCGCTGCAACGAAGAGAATTACCCCGAGCAAAACCCAGCGTCCCCAATCATACCATCTACTACCATAACAATACCGCTGTCCGTACCGGTAGTAGCATGTTCTTCTTTTATAAAGCTCTAGTGAGACCATTGATTAGTGAAGAGAGAATATGGCTCGGCTTTATGGTTCCACATGCAGCTGCATGGTCATGCATGCTGTGAGCAATGCATCACAGGCAAACCTCCCAGCATCGATGGATGCATACGCGGTTTCAATGGGGTCAAAATCTAGTTTTCCCAGGGCCCGTATATCAAGATGGGCTCACCCGGGGTTTTCAGCTCTGGTATCGTCAAATTGAGGTCGAATGCTTTGGCCAGCACTATCTTGAAAATCTTCTGCACATTGATACTTAGTGCGGTAGAACAGAAAATAAGAGGAGCTTTCATAGCCCTTGCGTATAGTTTTGCTTGTTCGGTAATCTCAATCTGCTCTTCGTCGCTCATTTCGTAGAAGATATCAAACTTTGTGCCAACAAGAAGCGGGATAGCCCTACGATTGAGCCCTATGGCTTGCCTATACCAGTTGCGCACGGAATTCAAAGAGGATTTACGAGTTAGATCAAATACAAACAAAAGTGCCACTGCGTCGTTACAGACTGACGGTAGCATGTTGATGAACTCTCTTTGTCCTCCCAAATCCCAAATGCTGAACGTAATTTGCGTGTTGCGAATTTTGACGTTTCGCTCGAGAAAATTCACTCCCAAGGTCTGAATGTAATCCTCATCAAAGGTATTCTCTACATATTTAACCATCAGAGATGTTTTGCCCACTTGGGCGTCACCGATGAGGCCGACTTTTACCGTTATCTGCGACGGCTGCTGTGCCTTTTCCAGGTTTATAGGCTGCTGGCTCATTTGTTTACAGAGTTCGCGTGAATTGTAGTAATCCAAACCAAGTCCTCCAGGCCCCGGGGGGTCTCTCAAGGGGTGCTACACATTCCTAAAAATAAACAAACCCTACCCGCAAACTATACAGAGGGTATAGTTAGCTAGATAGAAGGCCAGCCGGTAACTGCACTTTACCTTGAGCTCGAGCGATTAAGAGAACATAAACTTGTGTGCCACCTCGCTAGACACCCACTTGCAGAACTGCCTCGAGCATGACGAGAGGCCAAGCAAAGCATATCACTTCATAAATGTACGCACCTCACTATCTACCAGTCACCAGTGTCAGCACCTCCGTGCCCACTTGCCCTACTGCGAGCATTAGTGGGCGCTGCAATCAGATTAGCTGCAGTAGCCATCTGAGGCAAAACTGACTTTATTATTACTCTCTTATGTGTATATATCTGTAGCTTGTCTTGAGGGAGTTACACTCGAAAGCCCTCATTGCCCTGACGTGCATATGCACCCCACAGGCTCCGATATGCGGCGCCGAAACCGGAGAGCTTTATGTTAATAGATTATCATTTTGTACATCAATTGTTTGCTCCCTTCAAAGTCTCTCCTTTTCAGCCCATCCATCGTCAATTACTCCCAGCGCCGTTTTCGCACATGTTCTGTATGATTAGTCACATTGAAAAATTTCACTATATATAGTTCACCTGACACTTATCCACCAATGTCCGCCCGCCAAATCTTGGTTCGTGCAAACCGCACCCTTGCTACCCGCGCAGCTATTCGCACAAGCTCTCGTGCTTTTAGCTTGGCTTCTCGTCGCCCTGCTATCCAGGTTGCTAAAGCTTCTGTTCAGCAGGTCCGTGGTGTTAAGAACATCAAATTCGCCGATGAGACTGAGACCGTCTACGAGCGCGGCGACTGGCCCATCGAGAAACTTCAGGACTATTTCAAGAACGACACCATCGCAATGCTTGGTTATGGTTCTCAGGGTTATGGCCAAGCTCTGAACATGCGTGACAATGGTTTGAATGTCATTGTTGGTGTTCGTAAGGATGGTACATCTTGGAAGGCCGCCATCGAGGATGGCTGGGTTCCTGGAAAGACCCTCTTCCCTGTCGATGAGGCTATCAAGAAGGGTACCATCGTCATGAACTTGCTCTCTGATGCAGCTCAATCTGAGACCTGGAGCGAGATCGCCCCTCTTTTGACCAAGGGCAAGACCCTTTACTTCTCACACGGTTTCTCCCCAGTGTTCAAGAAGCTTACTCACGTCGAGCCTCCTAAGGATATCGATGTTATCCTTGTCGCTCCTAAGGGATCAGGCCGCACTGTTCGCTCCCTTTTCAAGGAGGGCCGTGGTATCAATTCTTCCTACGCTGTCTGGCAGGACGTTACTGGCAAAGCTGAGGAGAAGGCAATCGCTCTTGCAGTTGCTGTTGGTTCCGGCTACGTTTATCAGACCACCTTCGAGAAGGAAGTCCACTCTGATCTTTATGGTGAGAGAGGTGCCCTTATGGGTGGTATCCATGGTATGTTCCTTGCACAATATGAGGTTCTCCGTGAACGTGGACACTCTCCTTCCGAGGCTTTCAACGAGACCGTCGAGGAGGCCACTCAGTCCCTCTATCCTTTGATTGGCAAGTACGGTATGGATTACATGTACGATGCATGCTCCACCACCGCCCGCCGTGGTGCTCTTGATTGGTCTCCTAAGTTCAAGGATGCTCTCAAGCCCGTTTTCAACGAACTCTACACTTCCGTTGTTGACGGTTCTGAGACTAAGCGCTCTCTGGAGTTCAACTCTCAGCCCGATTATCGCGACAAGTTTGAGAAAGAGCTCCAAGAAATCCGCGACCTTGAGATTTGGCGCGTGGGCAAGGAGGTTCGCAAACTTCGTCCCGAGAACCAGTAAACAAAAAGGAAAAGTTTCGAAGAAAAACGCCAGCCCAGAAGGGTTGCGATGTAGTCGTGAACATAACTTATTTTTAGATTAATGATCTAATACATAAAATTGCTGATGCCTCTAATTGAGGTCCAACTGTTGGCCTAACGTGGCACCTATGATCGTTATTGAATGTCTCATCTATTTAAGCCGGGTCATGCTGTACTGCTCCCGCCTAACTAGTGTAAATGTGAGCATGCATTGAGGAACGCGTTGCGAGGGATTTGGCTTTCTTATTTAAGATTGGTAGCGACTCTACATTGTACTAGACAAGCCTTGTCGTAGGCACTCAATTTCATGATTACAATGACTTTCCTTCAGCGTGGCACGCATATCGCCACCAGTGCATTGTCCAAAGTGGCCAAAGTGCTCAAGTCGAGAGTGCATACTGCTGACTACTCCCCCCGCCACCTCTGGATATACCCAAAGTGGCCAAAGTGCTTTAATCGCAAGTGCAGCGTGCTGACTACTTCTCGTTGCCACCGCTAGATTCACTCAAAGTGGCCAAAGTGCTCTAATCGAAAGTGCATTCTGCTGACTACACCTTATTGCCACCGCTTGATTTACTCACAAAGTGGCCAAAGTGCTCTAGTCCAGAGTGCATACTGCTGACTACTCCCTAAGCGCCACCGCTGGATTCTCGCAAAGTGGCCAAAGTGCTTTAATTGAGAGTGCATTCGCTGACTACACCCCGCGCCACTGCTAGATTTACCCAAGGTGGCCAAAGTGCTTTAATCTAGAGTGCAGGCTGCTGACTATCCCCCTAGGCGCCACCGCTGGATTCTCTCAGAGTGGCCAAAGTGCTCTAGTCCAGAGTGCATATTGCTGACTACTCCTGGTTGCCACCTCTGAATTCTGTCAGAGTGGCTAAAATGCTCTAGTCCAGAGTGCATACTGCTTACTAGACCTTATCGCCACCGCTGGATTCTCTCAGAGTGGCCAAAGTGCTCTAATTGAGAGTGCATACTGCTGACTACCCGAGTCGCCACCCGCTAGATATACCCAAAGTGGCCAAAGTGCTTTGACTGAAAGTGCATTCTGTAGACCGGCTCGTGACCCACAATAAGTCTGCAATGATCGAGTGCTCCAGTATCACTGGCGCAGGGCTTTGTACTTTCGCACGAGCTCAGTAGCATTATGCTCGCCTCAGATAGACTTGTTTTTGCCCAAATAGCCATTGAATGTCATAGTGCTCCATGGACAGTTTGCAGGATTGCGGGCCCTTGTACGCTCCTATATGACAAAGGGACAGCGTCAACGCACCACAGCTACCAATTGAGTGCCTGAGACTCTTGTTATCCTAAGTCCAGCTCGTCGACGAATTGAGAAAATACCAAGCTGAGACGCTCATCCACAATGCAAGATTCCATATTATAGTGCGTCAATAGCTTTTTTAGACTCCAAGTGTCTCCGGGCAAGTATCAGCGCTGGATTTGCCCTTCCTAACCTGTGCAAGGTCAGGCGTTGGAGTTGCCTTTTCGGGTGCACTGCAGCATTGTGCAACCAACGTCACAATTAGGAAGCCACGAAGGGTTGCGAGAGCCGAAACGATAAATTAGGTATGTACAAGAGAGTGGCTGGCCAAATAGCATCCCCAAAACGAATGCCGGAAATGGCAGGAATAATCCTAGACAAAGTATAAAAGTAACTCGTCACTATGCTACTGACATGAAAAAATTATTACGCTGGATACTTATCCAGTTCGTATAGAATATGGATCCTGATGAAAAGAATTACCTCGGCTTTTCATAAAAACAGTCTCAAAAGAGACAAGTATGTAGATACTGGCTCAGGCCTGTCCGAATCCGATACAATTTTTACTGAAAGAAAGGTACTCGTAGCTTTGGCAAATGTACACTCATTTCAACGAACTCGTAAGACTGGTTGACAAGTCAATTAGTTCTGCTGGCGCCATTGTCGCCCAGAACAACCTTAGGCTTGCAGGGCCATCTTCAACGTGGGAGAAATATGGTCTAGCAGCGCGAGAGGATTCGGAACTCAGACAATGAAGGCGGAAAGTAATCAGGCCGCACATGCAAGCGCGTGACTTTTTACGATTGGAAGCCCAGCAATCTGAGATTCTCCTCAGTTGAACCCATCACACCATCTGGGAGACTCGAAAAGCACTCTTCTCGATGGGAATTTGTTCCCACCAGGTTGCTGGCATGCTGATTCCGAAGAACTCGTAAGACTGTAAGGCTGATTCAAAGCCACAACATCTTCAACGGGGGAGGAATACAGCAGCGCCGCGCAAAAGGTACATTAAGCTCCTCACGAGACTTTCATTGGAAACCGGGAAATGCTGGAGCTGGGCTTGAAAATCGATTCCAACCGGTAGGATGCTATTGCCTAAATCCATCTACAACAGGAAGGAATAAGAATTGGAGTGCCGACATCAGTAGCTTGAACAAGGCAGCCTCATGAACATTTCACATCTGGTGCATTGACGCACCTATTCATATCTTGAAAACGGATTCTGAAGACCGATTCCTATGAACCCGTAAGACTGGAGGGGCATCAGTGCCTAGATTCATCTTCAACGGGGAAGGAATGATAGGTGAACTACCGACTTAATTGGAGCTTGTCGCATCTCGTCAACACTTGATATAGTACATGGACTTGCCATTGCAGAATTTGAAAACACCAGACTCGGATTGTGAAGACCGATTCCAATGAACTCGTAAGACTGGAGGGGCATCAATGCCTAGATCCATCTTCAACGGGGAAGGAATGATAGGGGGACTGCCGACTTGATTGGAGCTTAACGCATTCCGTTAACGCTTGTATTGTTGCATGGACTTGCCATTGCAGAATTTGAAAACACCAGACTCGGATTGTGAAGACCGATTTCAATGAACTCGTAAGACTGGAGGGGCATCAGTGCCTAGATTCATCTTCAACGGGGAAGGAATGATAGGTGAACTACCGACTTAATTGGAGCTTGACGCATCTCGTCAACACTTGATATAGTTGCATGGACTTGCCATTGCGGAATTTGAAAACACCAGACTCGGATTGTGAAGACCGATTCCAATGAACTCGTAAGACTGGAGGGGCATCAGTGCCTAGATCCATCTTTAAGGAGGAAGGAATGATGGGTGAACTGCCGACTTGATTGGAGCTTGACGCATTTCGTCAACACTTGTATTGTAGCATGGACATTCCATTGCAGAATTTCCATATAACAGACTCGGATTGTGAAGACCAGTTCCTATGAACCCGTAAGACTGGAGGGGCATCAGCGCTCAAATCCATCTTTAACGGGGAAGGAATGAAAAGGTGAACTGCCGACTTCTTATTAACGCATCTCGTTCATCATTGTATTGTTGCATGGACTTGCCATTGCAGAATTTGAAACTACCAGATCGGATTGTGAAGACCAATTCCAATGAACTCGTAAGACTGGAGGGGCATCCTTGCCTAGATCCATCTTCAACGGGGAAGGAACGATAGGTGAACTGCCGACTTGACTGGAACTTGACACATCTCGTATAAACTGTTTATAGAATGAAATCAAGAATTGTGATACATAATAAACTTTCTAAGTATATGGAAAAGGAATAAAAGCTAACTGCCAATTTGAACAGAACTCGACGCATCTCATCAGCAATTGATATTGTTGCATGGACTTTCCAAGTGGCCAAGGTGCTTTAAGCGAAGAGCACAATTTTGCTGACAAGTCCTTATCGCCACCGCTGGATTCACCAGAGTGGCCAAAGTGCGCTAGTCCCGAGTGAATTCTACTGACACCTCCCACGCGCCACCGCTGGATTTACCCAGTGTGGCCAAAGTGCTTTAATCGAAAGTGCGTCTTGCTGACTACTCCTCGTTGCCACCCCCGGATTTACCCAAAGTGGCCAAAGTGCTCTAATTGAAAGTGCATTATGCTAACCCACCCGCGACCCACAAAAGGCCTGGAGGTTAAGTACTCGAGTTGAAGTTGTCCTAAAATTACCGAATAGTCTCTGGTCAATGTGCCAGCCTTTGGCGTAATTTTAGAGTGTTTTCAGTTGAAACCGGCGCAAACTGTTGAAGACCCCCAGTCGCCACCTCAAAATTCCGCAGAGCGGCGGGAGTGCTTTAATCGAAAAAGCATTTGCTTACCACTCAAGGCGCCACTGCTGAATTCTCTCAAAGTGGCCAAAGTGCTTTAATCTAGAGTGCAGGCTGCTGACTGTCCCCCTAGGCGCCACCGCTAGTTTTCCTCAAAGTGGCCAAAGTGCTCTAGTCCAGAGTGCATACTGCTGACTACTCCTGGTTGCCACCTCTGAATTCTGTCAGAGTGGCTAAAATGCTCTAGTCCAGAGTGCATACTGCTTACTAGACCTTATCGCCACCGCTGGATTCTCTCAAAGTGGCCAAAGTGCTTTAATTGAGAGTGCATACTGCTGACTACCTACGGCGCCACCGCGGGATTTGACCAAAGTGGCTAAAATGCTCTAGTCCAGAGTGCATTCTGCTTACTACCCCAGGCGCCACCGCTGGATTCTCCAGAGTGGCCAAAGTGCTCTAGTTCAGAGTGCATACTGCTGACTACCCGAGTCGCCACCGCTGTATTTACTCAGAGTGGCCAAAGTGCTCTAGTTCAGAGTGCATACTGCTGACTACCCGAGTCGCCACCGCTGTATTTACTCAGAGTGGCCAAAGTGCTCTAGTCCAGAGTGCATACTGCTTACTACCCTAGGCGCCACAGCTAGATATGACCAAAGTGGCCAAAGTGCTTTAATCCAGAGTGCATACTGCTTACTATCCCTCTAGGCGCCACCGCTGGATTCTCTCAAAGTGGCCAAAGTGCTTTAATTGAGAGTGCATACTGCTGACTACACCCCGCGCCACCGCTGGATTCTCCAGAGTGGCCAAAGTGCTCTAGTTCAGAGTGCATACTGCTGACTGCTCCCTCGCGCCACCGCTGGGTTTACCCAAAGTGGCCAAAGTGCTTTAATTGAGAGTGCATACTGCTGACTACACCCCGCGCCACCGCTGAATTCTCTCAAAGTGGCCAAAGTGCTCTAATTGAGAGTGCATACTGCTGACTACCCGAGTCGCCACCCGCTAGATATACCCAAAGTGGCCAAAGTGCTTCAATCGAGAGCGCATCATGCTGACTACTCTTCACTCGCCACTACTCCTCGTTGCCACCTTACGGCTGGTTCCTCCCTAGTGGCTGAGGTACTACCATCAAGAGTTCGAGACTAGATCCTCCAAAGTGGTTAAGGTGCTCTAATCCAAAGTACATGCTGCTGACTATCCTCCCCGCCACTATTGGATTGTATAATGTGTACAAGATGTTTCAATTGAAAGGACATCCTGCGGGCTACGGCTCTCGCCACCATTGGACTATTCCAAGTGGCGAAGGTCTTCTTTGTACAGTGCACTCATGCGACTCCTAATACACATCGATCGCTGCATTGGTAGTGCGAAATACCTATGATAAAAACTGGTTTTTTTCTGATGCCTACTTATTCTGATTTTTACTCACCACCTATTCAAATGCATATACAAGTCTAGCGCGCAGCCAACGTGCATTTACGCTCTCCAGTTGACATTCGCGTTCTCTTTACACTCATCTGCAAATTAAGGGTTTTTTGGCAGCTTGCACTCTCAGAGTGGCAAACTCGCTATATAAAGCGCCCTAGTTTTATCAAGTAGCCTAAGACCTGACTGAAGCGAATCACTCGAGATGCCTTTACCTTGCCCACATAAGCCGAGTATTTGTAGATTATAACGACACTAGCGCTTGTGTAGTAGCACAGTATCAGAGATACCCCTTGCAATTTGAGGATCCACAAAGGCACTTTGTTTTCGCATCACCAGGCTCCGACATGACCATATAATCATAAGTCAACTCTTCGCCAATTTTGATGTAGGACTTGGAGAAAATGAAAATCCTGTTTTCGCCATCGATTGTAATTGTTCTAGTTACGCAGTTCGGCGTACAGCTATGATTGATCAGACGCGCAGCTCCCCCAAGTTTGGTAGCATCTAGCACCATAGTCTCTGAACTATTTTTGTCAACACCGAGAAAAAAGAAGTAGAATGAGAGTTCGCCGTTACGGATGTAACTTCTTTCACGGTAATCGACTGTAGAGGAGCGAATTTTTTCGCCAATGTATTCTGCTACTGGTTGGTAAGGCATAATATTCTCTGAAGCATATATGCCCCAGTTATGAATTGCAGACCTAGCAATTCTCGTTTTTACTCTATTCGCCTCCAAAATGGGAATCAATGACCGAGCGTTCATCTCCGTAAAGTTCTCTGGTATGTTTTGAAGCCCACGAATACGTAGCCGACTGACACCCTTTCTACTTCCGGAAATCCGAAGCTTTTTAGATGCACCCGTAGGCTTATCCTTTGTTTGATCCTGTACAGCAGTTTCCTTTCCAGCACTTGATATGTGATGATTATATCCCTGGGAACGCCAGGACATCCCAGGTTTCGGCCATGGGAATATTGAGGGCCCGCCCATACTCTTCCCAGTTGTTCGTACTGGTGACGTTGCTGTTACAACTGCATTCTGGATTGACAGGAGATAAGTGATCTCCTCATGGGACAGACCAATAGGGTCGCTATTGGATCTCAGCGATTTACGCAGGGAGTCCAGGGTTCTTGTATCTTCAATAGAATAAAGCAGCTCTCCTAGATTATACTGCCCGAAATTTTGAATCGGCGGTAGGCTCGATGAAACCACATTTTTTATCTCTCCATCATGACAAGTTGTATACTGTATCGCATCAGGGGATTTTGATTCTGCCATGTCTCGCGAATCCCAACCTCTGAAAATTGCTTGAGTTCTTTGAGGCGGCACGTTCCCTCCCCCATCATGGCTGCACATGGGGCGAAGCACTAGCGCCACGTTTGAGGCTGAGTATAGAAAGTGCTTGAGGTGACAGAATCCTTATCAGAATCTCCAATGTAATATTGATGCCAAGAGAATCTCTCAAAGTTTTTGTGGTGTGAGTCGGGAAAGTTAAGCCGGGGAATTTCGTTATCCGCCACAAGTCAAGAAAGCGAAGCTTGTTGCCACAATCATTATTACTGCGCAGTAATATAACCTTGTTGCTATACTTTGACCTAATATGCTAGAAGGGCAAACCGCTCTTCAGCACTGGGATAAGCTCAGTTTGGCAGCACTATACGGCCTGAGGCTAGTCTATTTATTCGCAGCAATAGGTTTTGCTGCTTATGACTTCTTATGTCCTAACTTGCACAGTCTTTCTATTCATACCGGGCTAGACGAGTCCGTGATAGGAGTTACCTTTATCGCACTCGGCAATGGTTCCGTAGATGTCGTTAGTGCTTTTGTCGCCATCAATTCTGGGAATATCCAGTTAGCTGTAGGCTCCATTGTGGGTGCTTCCTTATTCATTATTTGCGTTGTGATAGGTGCATTAGGAGTCACGGCCCCCGCAGTTGTACGAAAAAGATCATTTCTGAGGGACAGTGGATTCTTGATAATTGCCATCTCTTTGGTAATGTACAGTGTTTACATTGGAAGAGTAACATTGGTGACATCGCTGATAATGATAGCATGGTATGCGTTGTACGCGTTCGTTGTGATTCGATTCAGTAAGACAGACACATCCCGGGAGGAGGAATTTTCTCATGCAGTGAACATCATGCATCTATTCCCAGATTTCGAGCCAGGTACTATAAACACCCCTATACGGACATCGCTATTAGGTTTGCTTGAGCATCCAAGTACTCGCGACAACAGTCGTGCAGGAACTCCTGATTATGAGCACAGGCATGATTTTTCGGAAGAGTCTCGTTACGAAAATCATGGTCCGCCATCGTATTGGCCTACAACACATACGATTCCATCTGCCAACTCTCGCTGCTCATCAGTCCCCACACTCGAAGTTGATCCGGTTTTGCTTCAGGAGGAAACCGCAAAATCGTGCCGACCTTTACTTCGAGTAGATTGTGACATACAAGAGCATAACTCACCGAATTCGACTGAGAATATTCTGCAACTTCCGACGGGACAGGGAGAGTTACGACCAGAGTCAGCATTATCTCGTAGTCGCTCTCCGTCTACTTGCAGTATAACCACGACCACGTCAAGTTTCATAATAAAAAGACGGATTGATAAACATGGACTTATCAAAGCTCATATTTTCCCAGCTTTTTTGGATTGGGAAGATCAGACCTGGGCCCACAAGATCACTACGATATTGATGGCGCCAGTTCTAATATCTTTAAGCACAAGCATCCCAATACCAGTTCATGATAGCGAATATATGGATAGGGATCTACTAACGATTCATTCAGTTGTGTCACCGCTAGTGCTCTACGTGTTATGCTTTACTCATGACAGTTATGGACTTTTCCTTACTTGTACCCTCATAGTATGTTTCCTACTAATGGCTCGTACTATGAGGATTCCAGCACTTTTATCCACATTTTTTGGGTTCATTATGGGTGTAGTTTGGGTGGTTGGACTTGCAGATCAAGTTGTCAACGTTGTGGTTACTCTCGGAGAATCACTCGGTATCTCTAAGGCCGTTCTTGGTTTAACCGTGGTAGCTGTGGGCAATTCAATTGGCGACCTTGTCTCCAATGTCTCTATCGCAAAGAAAAACTATTCTACAATGGCGCTCAGTGCCTGTTTTGGAAGTCCATTGTTCACCATGTTGATTGGCATTGGAGGCTCTTGCTTGTTAGTAATGTTATTGGGCAAGACGAAATACATCACCGTTGATAGAGATTTCAGTGTCATAACTGCCTGTTCATTATTGTTGATTACCATACTGTTCCTGGTGAGCTCGCTCCCTCTAACCGAGTGGAGGATGACCAGTAGAATTGGACTCTTCTGTATCGCAGTATGGATACTGAGCGTCCTCACTAATCTTGAACTCTATATTTATCAGTATACCTAAATGGTGTATTAAGCAACTTCTAATATCTGTAATATCTTATTCAGGTAGTGTTTGTAAACTCTTAGTAACCTATTATGCACATCTTGAACTCAAATGTTGTGTTTGTACCTCTAAGCAATGAAACTCCGTACTTTGTGAAAGTATTATTTGTCTCATAGAATGTCTTTGTAAAGCTCAGATTATTCATTCATAAATATACAAGTTTTCGTGTAGTTTTATTTTTGAGTCTGTGAATTATGTCGCAATAGTTTTCTAAAGCGCATAATATATTTGTAATTCGTTAACTAATTAATTTAGCCGCCCTGACTAGTACTTTATGTAATGGTAATGTGCGTATCAGTTATGCATGCTGTATGCGATATGTACTTGGCATACTCGCAGTATGCACGGAATGTTTGTCTATTTATAGCTGTCCCTGATTAAACTCATGCTCCTACAACTCTTCCTGCATCTAAACGAAACAACTCCTCAATATATCCATGCTCACGCAAGAATTGAGAATACTCTTCATCCGTTAAAAGTTGCTTTTTCCACCAGTCGTAAGCACTGTCCCGGCTCGCATTCTTGATATCAACGTCCCCAGCGCTACGCCTTAGAAACTCTGTAAGAGTCCCAAGGTCATCATAGAGGTCCTTTGCCCTGTCCAAATTGCCTTGTAGTTCATTGTGCGCTGCCATCAGCTCCTTCAAAGTTGTATTATTGGGACAATAATGTTGTGCTTGCGAAAAAAGCCCAGGCAAAAGATCAGGCATAGCAAGGGAGGCCCATCTTATGTATCGTAGCCAGAATCCAGGATACAATGCCGTTACTACTAGGCATCGCTTGTACAAAGAGTTCGTCGCTTCATCATCCTTTTGAATCTCCATATAGTCGAGATAGTCATCCCATGCCTTGAGCTCTTGATCTTCTACTGGTACCACGTGAAAATAATCTCTCTTTATCCTCGCCTCGTATTCCCATATTTCCCCAACTTTCTCCGCCATTTTCTGGCATTTATCGGCTACGTCAATCTTGAGAGCGTCAAGAGCAGAAAAGTACTTTGCATAGTCATAAAGTGGCACATTGGTAACTCTAGTCAGGATCTGGAGATCGTGGTCGGAAAACTCGAGATATTTGTCCCAAATAATTGCTGAGTTGAAGAATCTACCAACATCAAGAATAGCAGCTTCAAAATTCTGCACAGTAGGAAACCTGTCCAAGAATTCTGTCCATAAAACTAAGGACGGACATTTTTGTACAGCTTCAGTCCACGCTTCCATGTCAGAAGGGTGAAATGCAAGCAAATACTTCTGCCAGTAACCGAAAAGATAAGGGAATTCTTCAAGTAATTTGCGGTATGATGTCTCACTTGGATCTGTCTTGACGGTATCTTCCAACGCTTGAAGTTTCTCCATCAGTGCCAGAGCGCTCAGTACATGCTGATGTGATTTATGTAATCGAGTATAGAATGTGCAAGTGGTGTGAGTCGACTCATGAAAAGCATCGTCCTAAGATTATAAATATATAAATAATATAAATAACGCGTTAGTAGGGCCTCTGGCCTCTTTCCTCAATGCGCATGTACCTCCTTGGCTTCGCGAGAATCGTGACTTGTGCTGGCATCTCGAGTGTGAACGCTAGAATCGGAGCCTAAAGGAGGTGCAGAATAGCATGGAATCGCTTGGTTTGACGAAGAGTATGTCGGCGCGCTCGGTGCGGTCGCTTCTCTCGCATAAGCCGGAGCACTCGTGTAGTCTGTAGAGGGATTGGAGACAAGCTGCTGCAAACGCCTGCGTTCAAGTTCAGCCTTATCATCCATTGGAGGGCTTGGAGCTACAACAACTGGAGCACTAGGGAGTTGCTGTGGCTCAGAGTATTCGGGCATGGACGGCATAAGAGTCGCTTCACGCATTTGTAAAATAGCCTTCTCGCTAAGTGGCTGGGGAGTCTCAATGCTGGCACGCGTCGTTTCGTGGCTTGAACTATCCGAGCCGCTAAATGCACTCGACGGAGGAGTCGCTACAGCATGCACAATTGTGGGCTCCGGACGCTCAGTCACCGGCACCTCCGCATTCGAACGCTCGGTTCCGATCACCACTTCTGACCACGCCGACACAACTCCTGAACGATCCCTTACTCTGTCAGTGTCAATGAATTTTACTGCTGGATTGGAGTTCGCCCATGTATGGAGGTCCAGCTTGCCATTCAGGTCGAGGGTTACCTCTATTAGGTATGAGAACGCGATTAAAGAGGTTTTTAGGGATGTGAAGGTTTCTGGCGGTACTCGCAAAGTGGTATTTAGCTCTGCAACCCGCGTTTTCCTGTCGGTGTACAATCCCAGAACACTCTGATCCAGATCTTTGCGATAGGTAAACCCACGTTGGCCTGGCTCTGTGGTGATCCTTGAAATCCTGCTAAATGTAACTGCTACCGCAGCTGGGCTCTGTACGTCCCAGAGGTGGTGGATCTTTAGCTTGACGGGAATTTGCTCACCTGGCAGATAGCCTTTACGAGGCATATCCAGGTAAACAGATATCTGCTTTTTTCTTTTTCTTTTAGCAATATCCACGACCAGCGACACCGTACGTGCTGGTGGGAGTGTGCCGACATCAACTGGAGAAACAACCCTTACATGGCGCCCTGCGCTTACTTTGGCTTGTTTTTTGGGTCTATCGATTGCACCTTTGATCACATATTCAATCGCCCCCACATCGAAGTCTATACTCGTGATAACATTGTCAGGAAGAGTGAATTGAAACGGGAACTTGTGATCACCCTCCTCGAGTACCTTCGTCTCGCAGAGTACTAACTTTTCGTCGATAATTACAGACTCTGACGTTTTGGCGTGCGGAGCTCCCGCACGAACCCATAAGGATGCTCGGAATGTTACGGAGACCTGGGCCCTTTGTGCACACGGAAGATAAACGAGCACGACCCCTGAAACTGTGTGTCCGGGCCTGTAAACACGGTAAGAGTCGTCTAGCTCGACATCTACGCGCGAACGCGCACTACTGTCCGCCCACGGGACGAACTGCCTCCACACCATATGTAACAACGATGAGGCTAAATGCTGACAGAGAAGGCAAACGTAAGTATTGACCAATACAGGGGTGGGGCATCGTATTATTATACATATGATAATATATAAATATAATTCTAGTTCAAGTGGCCATATTAGACGGCTTGGCGTGCATGTCTTGGCATCCTCGTCAAGGCGCGCGATAAGAAGATTTTCCGGTCGGCAGATCGCTTTGCCCTGAGGGGCCTTGGTATTGCAACCCAGTTCGTGCGGATATGAGCTAATACATAGTACATGACCACATACACTAGCGCGAGCATTGCTACTCTACCGTCCTCAACAATTTGGAACCTCCGTGATATCGGAGCTGGACGGGTTTGTAGCTTTACGGCCCGCTCTTTGCCCGTGCTAAGAAGAACCGTTGAACACTTCTTGGTAGGTTCCTAGAATCTGCATATGGCATACGCCAAGCAAAGAGACGAACACTCAGCATGCATTATGACGCTGTGTTGGACTCTCACAATGTCTCTTAGAGCCCATAATCTGCAGATCAATCTTGTCCCGATCTCCCCCTGCGAGTTGCTACCTAGTTGAGAGTGGGTTTAATCAGCCATCATATTGCGTCGAATCACGGTCGTTGTTGGCATGTTATGGTCGAAATTTGCAAACTGGAGACCATTTGATCTACCAAGCGAGTACATTAGCGGCATTTATAGATCGGAACATAGCAAGTGGTAGTATGTGTGTATTTACTTATGGGCAACCGTCAAGGCGCTTGACTCCGGGCAAAATCATCAGCAGGCAAATATCGACTCCAATGGGCACAAAGGACTTTTCAAGCCTCAGATTGCTCGTTAAAATGGATCTGGACGCATTCCGTTCATAAATTTGGTCTTCTCGGTGTTTTGTCAAAAGTCGTTGTCATACGACCCAAAGTGATGCCTGAAAGACTGAGGTAGTGAGACAGGCATCAAGCAGCATATTTTGGGTCGGACAGCCATTTAGGTCTCCTGAGTATCTGGTTTGTATCTATCTAATAGTATCAACTCTTTGAACGGGACATGTGCTCGGACCGCCAGTGATCCTGAGACTGGGAGATACATATGCCTGAGAAGGTGGTGCTTTTCTTCCAAATTTTCACACCACCTACCTATGTTACAACTACCCTGCCAAGCTTCGAAAGGACTGTCCTATATCCTGATCATAGGAGAATCAGGTGTTGAGTGTTTCTCATCTATTCATGTTTCCAGAAGTCCTTGCAATGGATGCGGTTTGAACCGCCGATATGGACGATCGGCTCGGTTAACAAGCGTGAGCGTACTTAGCTAGGGTAGAACAAGCCCAGCCCCGGCTTATTCTGCCCACCTCGCACAATACGTGCTGAGTGGCAGGCGGTTACGAATTGACGAGCCACTGCCACAAAAACATTTTACCTACCATCTCCAGTGCATTGTAGGGGGATCAATCTGATCAAAATGGGATTTCGGCATACATGAGAGTGAGAAACGGGAAGTCCCAGCTAAAGTTGTTCGATGTGAGTCTGCTTCAAACTTCGACGAACACTTTGAGGATGATGGCCTTCCAAAATGGTTTTGAGCAACTACGACAATAATGCTTGGTATGGTGTCCCTTTAAGATGGCTGCAGAACTGACAAACTCCTTGAATAGTGTGACCACCTCCCATCAACAATGCGAGCTCTTGGGCAATAAGTGCCACTAGTCATAAGTTGATCTTGTCGAGAATTCAAAATTCCAGGATGTGTAATGCCCGGAAAACCTAGATCTAGAAACCAGCATAGTTATGATTGACTGGGCCTCAGATCACCTTGAAAAAGGGATATACACATGCAACTCAAGTGCAACCATAGTGAAAAACTTTCTCATGACGTCCGCACATGACAGAAAAAAACCTTTTAGTTTCGCACTGGAACCCTGAGGACTGGTATATCGCGACAGATACTCCCATATGCTGGTATCAGTATTTCGTTGGAAAAGCCTCCAGCGATCGTTGGTTTCTGTCTGTTGAGATCAGTACTCACCATAAGAATCATCGAACTGATCTCATTGTTTTGCCTTTCACACACAGAATCTCACCATACACGCCTTGGGCATGATAGTGAAGTTGTCGTAAGGTGCCCTAAAGATGACAGAGTCATCAGGGTCGAATTATAGGAAGTAGATAGTATTTCGTTTCACGTCCGGGCCTTATTAGGACTACATGTATAACAATATCCCATCCGTGTAGATCAATTACGCTTCCTCGCTAAATACATGTGTACACTAATTAGACTGCTTACAAAAGGGCGGTGCGAAATAGCTACTTTCCACTATGTATGCGTCAAGACGATAATTGAGATAGACTTAATGCAGTATTTATTTTTTATTCTCAATTCTGAAGTAGGAAGCATGCAAGATCATGTATGCGAGACGGAGTTGTCCCCAGCTTGCATTCAATACGAGCACTATCGAAGAATAAGGGTATTATAGAACCAAGAAACACAGGGGTATACGTAGTAGATGGGGCTACTTGATTGAAACAGAGTATAACACCAATTTGGCCTTGTTGCGCCGTGCCGATATCCAACGCTAGAAAGTTCAACTAACAGGTAAGCCCATTACGTGACAATGAGTGTATCTCAAGAGGTAGGATACTTTTACAGAGAATAATACTAGTGGGGACCAACACACTCGGGCAAGGGCCCATTGGTGCGCGCGAGTCGGGCATGGAACTTTGTAGGAGCTTGAGCGTAACCACATATCCGTTCATTTCATCGTGAGTTGATATTGGAAAGCAAAAGCATGTAGGCATGCCTCCAATCAAGACGCCTTCTCGTTCTAGTGCGAGACTTACGTTTTACTGTCGAGAACTGCTTACTCTAAGGGAATTTAACGCTAGAGGTAAAGTCAGGATGCTAAATAAAAAGCTAATTGCTCTACATAGCGATATGGAGTCAATGTGATCATGCGTTTGGAGCATAGTTACCTCCTTTTGTAATACAAATCTTGTGTGATATTGAATATAAGCCAACCAACTACGTAAGTAGTTAGCTTTTGCCTTTTGGCTGTAATATCTGGGAGATCATAAAGTCATACAGTCATATTCTATCCTCATTTTGCAGTGCACTGAGCCAAGGTCTTCCGTATTCTGATGCAGAATAGGCAGTGCTTCTACTTGAGCATTCCACATCTATCATAGATGAAATCATTTTGATATTCTCTATTATAAAATTCCACATTCAATTAAATTAGTATTTGTGCTATAGTTAAGATGTTGTACACTTGAGGAAGAGCACTGCAATCGCACAGGTCTGCTGTTTACCTTCCGAATACGGAAATTCTAACACGCGTATGATCTAGCATGACATATGATCCAGCATGTTAATGCGGCCCATAATGGCTATATGGGGCATTTACAGTGCGCGCAGCAGTCGACGGTTATGGCAATAATAACCACTCGTATGAGTATATATATCACGTCTTCAGCACTTGAACACTATCGAGAATGATTGCCACTGAAGTTTCCATTATGCTTGCGTGCCTTTCGTT